>JAMLFT010008522.1:0-13623 GCA_026544285.1 Pachyrhizus erosus | reverse complement strand
TACACACACACACAAGAAAAGTATATTAATAATATAGAAAAATATAAATATATATGCATGTTTATAGATACTTCTTGTTACCCGTATACGTATCTTTTGAGTAGATACTTGAAAAAAATATTTACATCTATAAATATATATGGATGTTTATAGATACTTCTTAAAAATAAAATAAATAATTAACAAAATTATTTTGTGTGTTCAGAACAAATATAAAGTACTGCAAATGTCACTTTAAACTTATAATTTTGAATTAAAAAAATCATTTTATGAGACCAGACAAAAAATTATTTTGTGTAGTTTGCATCTTAGCATCCTAAGCTCACCTTTCCCTCGAGTTATTTCTTTTTTCATAAACAAAATGTCAAAAAGGTGAATTGTTCGTAGTTTGCCTCTAAAAGTAGCATTCTTCGTCAAATTATTTACGTAATGAGCAATGTCAAAAACTTGTTGGTCTCATCAGATGAAACTACACAGGCACCGCAAGAAGTCTGAAACTGGAAGAAGGAAGGGAAAGTGGAAAAAAGTTTGAAAGATTAGGACAAATTTTCTATAATTTTATACAATATTAAATTATTAATATAAGGGTGTATATATATATATATATATATATTATAACTGGTAATGAATGCCCGTGAAAAAGGGTATCTTCATGACCACGTCGCTCTATTAATAAATGAACAGTAGAAAATTTAAACTATCCGTAAGTACTATCTATTTATATATCCATTTTTAATCCATTATATATTTTATTCATGAATATCTTTTAACATGGATATTTTTTTCATCTCCAATTGCGTGTAGAAAACAGTTCACCAAACTTATTATGTAACTAAAGCAACAAAACGCTATTTTTTAATTGGTCAAAACTCAATACCATTACATTTATGGGACATTAATCAAAGCCTAACTCCAACTCAGAATGGTTGGCACTCGCCGCAACTTTGCTAATTATGCAGCAAAGTTGAATAGTCAACAATTTAACTACTGGCGGTGTGGCTTATCATCAAACCAAGCAATTAACACTCGGGTCTCAGAGAAGTGGGACATTACTTTTCCACGTTTTTGTTTTGATTTTTATGTTGACTTCTTTTGATGCCAAGCTAAAAGTTCACTCAAAATAATAACCGCACACTCCGTTTCTAACGTCCTTCTGTGTTGAGGCAATGGTGAAAGTTATAGGAACCATACGATTTTGGAATCATAAAGCCAGAACAAAATAACAATTACACAAGTACAACCAACTTTCTGCAGTTGGAATAGATTTTTGAATGGCAGAAACGATTAAACGAAGAAATAAGGAAAGTGTATTTATTATTTTTAAGGAGTTCGTAAGCACTTTCATTAAGCTGTATTCACTCCAATCAATACCATACTTTGTGAAAAACTTAAATTAATGATGAATTTCTTTCAGGATATTGAAAAGTTCTCATACCCCCTTTGTTCATTTTTCTACATCAAGAAATGACATCTATATTTGTAAGAAGTGATTTATCAGCTCAAAATCTTGCTTTACATCCAATCCTAACATTGACAGATCTCACTAAAAAGGTTAGTATAGATAACTTACTCGGCTTCTCTGAACTGGTGACTCATTCTCTACAAAAACAACTCGTTATCTTTAAAATCAGGAGGGAGGTTGTCGTGAAACTGCTATGTTTCAACCACAACCACATAAAGTACCAAAACAAGACTGCCTTACTCAATTGCTACGTGTCAATGTCAAATCCCTTTGTCCAAACTGGGATGCAGTATATTAATATTCCCAAGGAGAATGACACAAGAATTGTAATGATGGCATAGGCATATGCTCTCCAAGGACGACTGCTTTCTCTCATAGCATTAAACTCTGCAGCGAATGTAGAGACAGTACTCAAACACCCTATTAGACCAAATTGTATTCCTGCTACAACAGTATCACAATCCCTCGTGTTCACCTGCATCAAGCAAGTAAATAATGGTTATGATTTATGACCTTCAAAGTTTTGATGCAGATTTTCTTGATTTTTGTTTTGGGATATAAGTCCAGATCATCAAAAACCAAAACAGGTAGAGCAAACCCATTTAGAGCAATGGAGTTACAACCCAATGCAATTATGTAAAGAAAAACATACTTCAGATTTTATCATTATCAACCCCTAATAGACTTTCAAACAAGGCATTGGATAATGCCTGTGCAAATATCCTACTATAGGTAAGATACAACAGAAATAAGGGCATGAATGAATTATGGTATTCTCCAAAGAAATCCCAACAGAGGTAAATCTTACTGTCAAATCTAATTAGGATCCTATGACTACTAGCATAGAGATTGGACAATGCAGTTAGGCAGGGGGTGTGTGGAACATGAATGATGACAAAGAAACTTACTGCATTCTTCACACTGGAAAGTGCAGCCATAATACAAGCTGCTGATACATTGGCAATTAAAGTCCCAAATGGAATCCAGTTAAACAACCCTGCCTTTCCGAATCCACGTCCATTGAGCCTAGCTAAGAACCATCTAATCCACACACCTATAGGTCCAACCATGCAAGCAAACCATAACTGAGCAGCATTGCCACCATGTTTGAACTCAGCCTTAACTAATGCACCACTGACACCCCACAATATGCCCAATATAACCACAAATATCGCCATAACTATCAACTGACGACGGTAGTGGTCTACTTTGCAGTTGATCTTAGAACCATCTTTTCCTGAACTAATACCCAGCCTGTTGAGAAGCCACCTGAAACCCTTGGCAGTTTCAATTCCAAATTGGATTGAGTACCCAACCAGAAATAAACCTGAAAAATTGTAATTGTAAAACAAATTCATCTTATCAATTGAGTCATTCTGAGGAACTAAAAACATCATGGGGATAAATATTAAACAAAATAAAAATATTCTTTGCATGAAACAACAAGCTTGTAACTGTAAATGCCCTTATTAAATCCTCTTATTTACCTAATAGAAAGCCAAGTGAAGCAAAGAGCCAATGCCCAGAAACACTGAGTTCAAGCATTTTTTGATTCCAACCACTGAATGTTGTAAGGCTTCCTAAGTAACCAGTTGTTATTGCTACGGCTAGATGCTCTGATACATTAAAGATGTCTCCTTTAAATACCACACCAAACCATCCCATTAGAAATGAACCAATCTGGAATGGAATGTAAAAAATTTGTATTAGCATTAGTGTTATCTGAACCACCTTCCTTATGAATGAACTCCAAAATGGACATAAGTTTCACTTTTGCGTAGCAGTAATTTTAAAATTCTATCAAATTTACTGTATTAAAGCAAGATTCAAATCCAATTTGTAAATGTTTTTTATACATAAAGGGCTCAAGTGTCACTTGGCACCAAATTTTAAAAACTCAGCCAGATTCACTGTATTATTTCAAGATTTAATTTAAAAAGAAATGTTCAATTGTACACACTGTAGATTAAGAATTTAAGAAGTGCATAATACAAAAGCAGCTAATCTTCTATCATGAGAAAAGGAGTAACTGCTTCAAGCTCAAAAGTCAAAACATTCCTATTTTGACAAACTCCAGATTTAAAGGCGGCATAAAAAATCTCGTTTGTTAGAAAAGCAATAGATATGAAAAATTTAACATACGTTTTTCTTTTAAGCAAGTTACTAGCAGTTATGTTCCTGGCCAAACAATTCTGAAGTGCTAGTCTTTGTGACGCACCATAATTTGGATGTAACCAAGACACAGAAATAATGAAGGTGGAAAAGGGGACAGACCATATTAGAAGGAAGATCAACATAAAGAATAGTTTTGTCGCTTGTCACATGGGCAACCCCAGGGCCAAATAACTTTTGCAGTAAATATCTCGTTAAGACCTGCATAGTTATTTGACAATTTATGTATTAGATTCTTGTGGATAACTGCGTGTCCTAACAGAAAATTTGACAATAAAAAACATATCATTGTGCTAATCACAGCTGCAAATTTGCCATAATCTCTCAATCAACAAAAGAATTATGAATAAAAAAAACAATAGCAAATATCAGTAATCCATTCTGCGCCAACAGGGAAACATCGACACTGCACCAGAAGAATACCGTGGTAATGCAATTCAAAGCAAAAGGTTAGCATATATTACCCCAAGAATTCCAAAAACAGCTAAATGAACCATACATGAAGTGTAGTCCAACACCTCTGGCAAACCATTGGGAGGATCCTGAAAATAAATAACAGTGTGTAAAGTAGCATGATATGTAAATATTTGGATCTATCCACAGATCATATGGTTAATTAAAAAGCAAAAATCTCAGACCACATGAAAATCAAGTATTGAAGAGAGCTCACATGTTTTGTGTCTTCAGAACCCACTATTCCATCAGTGGAATGAGAGGAGGTGGATGTGAGGGCAGGAGGCAAAGGCCTAACAGAGTTTGGATGCAATATGTGTTCCTCTGAAACGGAAGCAAAAGCTTCATTTTCTGACCTGTTGTCAAAAGACAAGCGGAAGCTGCGGCTTTCACTGAACCTCTTGCTTCGAAGAACTCGATCTCCAATGTCTCCAGCCTCTGAAACATTCTCACAATCATCATCATCATCTGTATGATGGCTTATATGACTTGATATACTCAATGAGCGCCTTCTGATTGAAGAAACCCCACTGTTTATTCTCTCCATGTGAACACTAACACAACCACAAGACTTGTTTCACCACACCTTAAGCTGCGTTGAAAACCCAACTAAATGCCAGGCCATGCAGCAGCCACCAATACCGACCTTGTTTCTTTTGTTCTTTATACGTGTGGTACAAAAAAGATGACTGGACTCTAGGTACTTGACAAGTTCAAATAACAATTAGCTACTTGCCCATTTTATTATGTTTAGATTTTTAATAATAATTATACTTCACATCCCAATACAACACAAATAAGAAGACAGTTTTCCCACACAAGCAATGACTTATGGAAACTACCCCAAGAAAAAGAGATAATATAAGTTATGGGCGATAAATTATTAATGATGTCACCAAAACTGTTCTCGACTACTTGGGGAATTATTCGTTGGCCATAGATACGAATTCAGTGGTTATGATTTTGAATTATGTCATCTTTTGTGTTTTAGGATTTGGATTACAAGTCATTTTTTAGGATACACAGTAGGAAATTCAATGGGCTATTGAACTACTGTACCTGAACTGGTCACATTAAAAATGGCATAATATTAATTGTACGAAAAGAAAGACATAATGTGTCAAACCAAGGAGATTCATACGTAAGGGTGCCGTTTGAACAATTCCATTTCCCTTACGGAAGATGCCAACTGGAAGATTCCCTAATCTGAGGTGTGGGCTGCTTTGGGTCCTAACTCCAAAGCATTCAAAACCCAGTTGAACCTACCCCTTAATTCATGGTAACTGCTGAGCACGAGTAACAAATGAAAAGGAAGATATTATTTAATACAAAGTTTTAAATCAAATCTTAACAGTTACAAAAATGCTATCCGTTCAGTATCTTAAATCTTAAATTTCTCACAAGGAAGTCATTTTAACTATTCTAGATCATCTAGTTGAATAAATTTACGCAATTAACGTTAATACTAAAATATTAAAGATATAAATAAAATGAACATATTTTATTCTAAAAAAAAAAAAATGAATGTATTCTTAATGAGGCTCTAAGAGCGTGCAATTATTTCTTTGTATCTACGTGACATTATAGCGTTAAGGTTGCAGTAACAGAGAATTTAGTACGGCCCTAATTTGATAAATTTTATTTCGGAGATGCATATGCACAACAAATTGCGCATTTTCAAATCACATTAACTTAAGCTAATTTGATTTTCTTTTTCTATCATCGATCCAATTACTCTATCAGATCAAAAGTGAATTCAACTTTGTATCACGTAATCAACTCGACACTAGGAAGAACATTGTTCTGCTTTTTTTTTTTTGTGTGTAAAATAATTATTTCGACTACATCACAATATTACTTTTATATTTATATGAAAAAATTAATTTATATACAATATATTTTATATAAAATTTATAAATTCAATATAGCAATTCAACAATAATCTACATATTCCACTAATACCCCATTAACTCGATATCCTAATATAATTGATCCAATTCTAAAAATTAATACTCAACTATATAAACAACTAAATACACAATCGAGATCCTTGCTGATTGATCCTTTACGCAGTCTATGGAGTCAATAACGTTTCATATGTAGAGACCCATTTCATAAGAAAAGATGGAATGCTACTTTAAAATAGGATGACTATAGGTAAAAAAAAAAATTATTCTTACTCATTACATATATGAGTAGCCACTTTAATCTTTATCTTCATATATCTTCAATATTTATATATTTATATTTGAACTTGTTATCTTTGTTTTATTTATATATAAAGTTAATAAATTAATAAAAAAATTATTAATTAAAAAATGCATACACCGAAATTAAAAATTAATTTTAAATAATTTAAATATAACCTTATGTGATTAATATATATAAAAAAAACAACTAATTATTTTAATACAATAACATAATATAATTTATAAAATTAATTTATATGATAATACAATTAATAAAATTAATTTATAATATGATAATAATTAGATTATTTCACATATATTCTTCTAAATCATAGTATTAAGATTTATAAATTAAAATTTTTTTATCACTTTATTCTACTGATTAAACACATTCAACACTCTTTTTATACCATAATGTATTCCAATTAATTTATTTTCTCTTTTTTTTAATAGCAAATATATTTCTTTCATTATCATTTTTTATTTTATATACTTTCATGGATAAGTAATTATTCATTACTATGCATAGAATGTAAAAAAAAATAAACTTCTTTGTATCTATACTTTAATTAAATTTTTGGATTTTAATAATATGTTTTACTAATTAAAAATAATAATTAATTAAATTTATAATAAATATATATATATATATATGTGATATTAATATATTATAATTAAATATTTATATATATTAATAAATGTAGATATGAAACACAATAAATATAATAGTATCCAGACCTAGACATAGACGTATTAATTTTGTGGATGATTGTCTTTCTCATTCCTATCTTTATTAATACAAATATTTATCTTTTTACTATTTTCGTTAAAACAAATATTTATCTTACTTATTGTGAATACTTTTTACTCATAAGATCCGGATAAAATTTTGTATCTCTACTACTTTAAGATAATTACCAAGCTTTGTGAATGACTTTTTACCAAAAACCTGGGTGAAAAACTCAAGTCTAATTTCTATTTTAAAGCATAAATACTCTAAAATTAGTTTTGTATTTATATCGCTTCTTTGATACCCTTTAAGCGTTGAACTCGTACCATTTAAATTCTATTTAATTAAACGTCATTATTGTAAAAAAAAGTAGAATGATTAAATTTGTATATAATATTGTGTTCTAATTCTAATCATTAACTTGCAAAGGTTGTTATGATTTATAACAGCAATCTTGATGGATAAAGATAAACCAAAAATATTCTTTGATCTTTTTTCTCGATACTTGTTGTACCATTTTTGGCTGGCTATCCAGATAGGTAAAAATGTAAAATGGTTTAAAACTCAAATAAATAAATAACTTTTTTATATAAAAATATCTTAAACCAATTCAAATAACAACTCGTATAATCAATTTAAATTGTAACTAAAATATTTAAGACAGTTTAAAAGAAGTGCAATTCATGTCGAGAGAAGTTAAATGAAAAAAAAAAAAAAAAACAAGTTATGAAAAAACTAACAAATCAGCATAGCATATGATGTGGGTATTTAAAAGAATTTCATGTTTATTGTTCACAATTTCTACTTCAAACTTTATATATTATAAATATACATTCAGGATATTTACCTTGAGGATATAAATTCAAGTTCTCACCTATCAGACTTTCATTCTCACCAAACCATGGAAAGCAAGAAGACATGCTGTATCAGCAAGAGGATCACACATTAAGAGCATTTAATTTTGTTTTCTTTTTAAATTTATTTAGATAAATAGTTTATTAAATATATAATTCCGAATTCATATTTTCTGTTTTAAAAATAAAATAAAATTATGTAGGGTATTTGTATTGCAACATCAGCACCTCCAGGATTGCCAATATCTCTTCCCACTTAACTTGATCCATTTGACCTAACAGCTTTACCGTTGAATAATTCGAAGATGCAAGAAGTGGGGGAAAAAGTGGATACATGAAGTAGCTAACAATTTATTAGAAATGTCAGTAAAGTATATTTTTATATCCCTTTATAAATTCAGTCTTATCAATAACTGAAATTTATCAGAACTCACAAGAAGATACGTTTTTTCTCTCCATTTAAGGATGTGATTTTTAATAAATTTATTTTTTTTATAAAGATTTTTATTAAATTTCAATCAATCACAGAGAGTGAGTTACAAATAATGTATTTCTAGCCCCACTTGTGCAGTAAAACCTCCAAAAAGGCATATGTAATTTCTATGCCCACTCCATTCTCCTAACGGGATGCAGTATATCAAGATCCCAACAGAGAATGAAATGCATATTGTAATCATAGCATAGGCATATGCTCTCCAAGGATGCAGGCTTTCTCTCATTGCACTGAACTCAGCAGCAAAAGTAGAGACAGTACTCAGATTGCCCAATAGACCAAACTGAATTCCTGTTGCAATAGTATCACAACTTTTGGTGTTCACCTGCATCAAACATCAGGTATATAATTCTAATCACAACCTCCAAAATTATGATGCACATTCTCAGAAATTTGCTAGCACATAAGATCCTAATTTTCAAAAATAAAATAATATGAATAGCAAAGCTAGAATCTGAGGGTAAGAATAAAACATGACTAGAAAGTTTTGCAAAAATAAAATACTAGTTAGACGGAAAGAAAACAAATCGAAGGAATTATAAACAGTGAGATTATAAAATATGCCAGAATGCGTAGAAGAATCAAGTTGCCATTCTCTGGAAGCAAATAGAGAATCTTCCTAAACTAATTCTGATTCTACAGGCTTTGAGCTCAGTCAGTGCAGCTTCATACAAGGAGTGTGTATAACAGTACTTAAAAAAAAAAAAAAGAGTGAATGACTAAATTGGTCCCTGAAAAAGAAACAAAAAACACTTTGATTCTTAAAAAATTAACCACTTTAGTTCTTAAATATTATAAAAATGAGAGACATTTTAGTCTTTCCATTCAATGGATGGAAAGATTAAAATACCTCAATTGAAATTTTGAAGGGCTACTAACTGATTTCTTTAGAATGGCAAGTGCAGCCACGACCCAAGCAGCAGAAACATTGGCAATTAGAGTCCCAAATGGAAGCCATTTCAACCACCCTGCTCCTATTCCACGCCCATTGAGTCGAGCTAAGAGCCACCTAATCCACACACCTAGAGGTCCAACTATGCAAGCAAGCCACAGCCAAGCTGCATTACCCCCATGTTTGAACTCATCCTTTTCCAATGTACCGGTGACACCCCATAACAAACATAACATCATCAAGAACACTATGGTAGCTACCAAATGACGTAGGAAGCTGTCTACCTTCCAGTAAACCTTAGAGATACAATTGCTACTTCCATGTCTCATGCTTAGCCAACTGAGAAACCATTTGAAACCCTTGGCTGTCTCTGCCCAGAAGATGATTGAAAAAGCAACAAGAAACAAGCCTACGAAATTCGAGTTGTTAGCAAACTCTTTTTTAATATATAATAACTAGGAGGTTTTTAGATAAAATTAACATTCAACTACTAAAATAAGAAAAAAGGGTAAGGGGTCTGAAAGAGACAGCTATTATACTTATACCACTAAATCACCCTCGTCAAAATGTGCCATATTAGCTACTGAAAAAACGAGCACAGACAAGAGCCAATGTCTAGTAGCAATGAGTTCAACCATTTTCTGATTCCAACCACTGAAAGTTGTCAGGCTCCCTAAGTATCCAGTTGTGAGTCCAATGGCTAGATGCTCAGATATACGGGATATGTCTGCTTTAAATACAACACCAAGCCATCCATCCCATTGAAAAGGAACCAACCTGGAAAATGCGTTCAAAATTTGCATGAGCACTCTATCGACCAAAAAGTAGAAATTTTCAATTTGAAAAAAATGTTAAAGAAAAAATAATAACCGTAACTCATAATTCTACTGTTTTTTTTGTTACTAGAAAATATAAAGGGTGGTAACTTTGCTTTATCAGGGCATCTCAAATGATGTTGAGTAATCTTTGAAATCAATTCCACTAACATGCGGATCAAGGATTACAAGAGTGTGCAGTAGATGAAACATGTCTCAACCCAGGCCACTGTTACCCTGTGACAGAATAAAAATGCTTTTGCTTTTAAAAATATAAAAATATAGTCTGTGTTAACTCCCAGATAAACTCCCGTACGGTATGGCTATACATTTCTTTAAGGTGATGAATTATATTCCGGTCAATTAAGGAACCCAAATGCATGCGCCAGAAAAATAATTAACTTCAAACTCTAGAAATAAATGACAAAGAAACAAAGATACAACACAAATTACAATACGTGAAGTATTCTGAATAGTACCAAAGAAATCTGTCATTAATTAGGTCTGCATCAGTAAGTGAACACATGAATGTCTCAGGCTCAACCTAGTATAAATGGCTCCATTTTAATCTTAGGAAAGTAAATGACAATTTGAAAATACCCCGTGTCTCTAATGCTTATGGTTCAAGAATATTGTCTCCATTCTCCAAGAATGTTAACACAGCGATGCCAATAAGGACTTTTAACAAATCAATGACTCTATTGTCCACTTTTTGGTTCTTACTATAGTTTCAATGATTCATAAGTATACGGTCATCATAAAAACCATATTATAAAATTCACATTTCACCATAACTTTATATTTATCCTGGTTATTTTCTTTCTTCTCTTTTGGCAAAATCTAACTTAGGTATTGGCTTTTGAATTCATTTTTCCGTCGTTAAAATGTAACAATCTGTAGCACTCAAGAGTCCAGGCTTGCGTCTTATAATCTGAGAATGTGAAAGGGGACGGGACTGATAATCTGTGCATTTGAAAGGGGAAGAGGCAGACCATATTACAAGGCAAATCGAGGTAAAGAATACTCTGGTCACTAGTCACATCAGCAACACCTGGTCCAAATAACTTTTCCAGCAAGTATCTTGTTAAGACCTGCATATTTATCATGGCAGTCAATGCATTAGTATCATGATAATAACTGCATGTTCCATAATAAATTGATAAGAAAGATAATGTTACAAATTTAGCCGAATGTCACATAGCTTGTACTTGCTCAAAACATTTGTCATCCCTCGAGAACATAACTAATAGCAACATTTAATTTGTTTTACTTCAAGTTATGACACTTTTAGATCGTCTAGACGAAAGAGAGATACAAGGATTTCTGTGTAGATAGAATTGGGAATATTATTATAAGAAAATAAAGCAGCTTTAATTGGATGCTTAGAATATATGCCAAAATGCTTGGCAAAAATTTGGTATAAGTAATAATTAAAGTTACAGTACATCTTACTATTGTCTCTATAATTAGCATGAACATCAGAACATGCAAGATCTTAATCTGTTCATTACTTATCAAATTGATTTTCCAGCAAGCATAGATAACAACAAAGTCTTACCTCATTAGATGGGATTGGCTGTAGCCTGTAAGAATAAATAATTGCAGTTGGATTGTACCAAAAACCAAATTATCAGTAAAACTATTAGGAGAAATGTCTTTTTTAAAGGATTCTCCTAATTTATCGAACATATTTTCTAGCATATAACAATTTAAGGTTATTAGCAACTTACTCCAAGAATGCCAAACACAGCTAAATGAGATAGACACGAAACGTAGTCCAGTAGCTTGGGTAACTTCTTGTTAAGTTCCTGCAGCTAGAGACAAAATAACTGCATGATTTAACCATTAGGAACTTAAAATAATTTGAACTAATTAAGCTTAAATCTATCGTCAACAAACAAGAAATCCCAAGCAAAAATTTGGTAAATGAACCCCACTTGTTTTATGTCTCCAGAAGTAACTTTTCCATCAGTAGAAACGGGTCGGAAACTTATCTGATGGACTTACAGGGTATATATAATTTAATGTTGATGGATGTTGCTGCAATTCATGGTCCCCTGGAATATAAAAACCTCCCTTTTTTCGTGTGCTATCTAAAGATAACCGAAGGCCATCACTTTCACCGAGCCTTGTGCTAAGAAGAGCTCGATCCCCAATATCTCCAGCCTCTGAACACACACTCACTCTCAGCATCACCATCTACCTTTTGACTCACTGAAATCCAAAGCCAGAGAACTTGTTTCCTTCTGAAATAACTGCAAAGCTGTTATGCAAACAAAAGTAAAGACAAGTGCAACACTACTATGAGTGATAATCCAAATACAAAACATCTACTTCTAAAATTGTGTAAGTCATAGTGAACTACTTCGTCAAGTCACGAATAGAGTTTCGATTTAAAAGTCAGTACAGTAACGCAATTTAAATTAGCTTCACATTTGAGCGCAAACTTGAGATACTATTCATACAAAAGAAAAAAGAAAAAAAAAAACTACGCAAGAAGAAATTACTAAATATTTCAGCTAATAAAAACTTCAAATATAACGGTATGTCAACTTAACTAACACTGAAACCTACAAAGTATATACAGAATTCATAAAATCCAGGGATTACTCTTTTTGATGTAGAATCAGGTATTTGGATATTATATTAGACATTTAATTAGATATTACAAAAATTAAAAAAATAAATAAAAAGTTAAAATTCGTCTGCATGTTTACTCGAGATTCATCAAAATTGGAAACCCGTAACCAAACAAATTAAATTCAAAAGGGAGGTGTCGTTTCTCATGGAAAGGAAAAGGATAAGTCGTTGTACATGATAACAACTGTTATACACACATAATTAGTGCCCGCTCTGAAATGAAAGAAGCAAGACTCACAAATCGTCGTTAATAGTATTTGATTTGATCCTTTTTCATGCATGTAATTTCTACTTTAAAACCACAAAACGCGATAATGAAAGGTGGACAAGACCGTGGTGAGTTGCGACTCATGCATGCACTTCAGCTCCTGGCTTCAGCCATGAGAGGTTTCCATGGTATTTCAATATTAAAAAGATATTCACAGAATGCATGCATATAAAAAGGATAATGACACCTCTGGCTGTGAGGGGTATTTTGTAACATAAACCAACACATAGCAATTGCAACACGAGTAGTTTGCCATGGTAAGAAACCAACCCTTCCTCTGTGTGATTGGTACTGTTGTTTGTCCACCGGATCATGATTAAGCTATCGAAAGCCCATTATTAAATAATTACCATATTAGTGGGCTTGAGTATGATATTGGCCTATTTTTCATAAACCCAGATACCACAATTTATTAACGTCTATAAGAATTATTAAAAATGTTTTAACATATTTATGATCCTTTACCACAGTGAGCTCGGCCTAATTCGAAGGAATGTTTAATAAGTTTGGTTTAAGAAGTAAGATGTGGTGCATTGTGAAGATGAATTTAAGTTATATTTCGTGTCATTTTAACTTAGTTTACTATTATACATTCTTTAAAAATTACAATTTTTTAATAATTATATATTAATAATATAATTTTTTTGTTTAACAT
>JAMLFT010008521.1:0-13623 GCA_026544285.1 Pachyrhizus erosus | reverse complement strand
TTTGCCAATCAACCCCCTGCGCCGCCGCCCCTTTCCCGGCTTCGCTTTCCCGGTTTTTTGCACTTCTTTGGTTTTTTTCTTCTTCCCCTTTCCCCCCCCCCCCCCCCCCCCCCCACTTTGAAGAAGCTTCTTATTTTGGACCATCTGTTACAGTCTAAGTCAGTTAGTACGTTGGTTGGGAGCTAAAGCCGAAGAGTTAGGAGTGGAAATATACCCAGGATTTGCTGCTAGTGAGGTATTTCTGCTTTTGCTTGGATGTTGCTTCTCCACATTTGTTGCTGTTTACAAAGTGTTTTTCCTGGCCAGGTATTGTATGATGCAAACTACAAAGTTATCGGTATTGGAACCAATGATATGGGAATTTCAAAAGATGGTTTAAAGAAGGAGAATTTTCAACATGGCATCGAGATCAAAGGTTTCATTTCACATGTTTCTTTCTTTTATGCATATTAATGTGATTTATTGCATTTTTTCAAGCCAAAAGATTCCCCTAATTAATACTTGTCTAGCTGCTCTAGGAACTTGACTATGATTTGGATTAATAGTTTGTTCTTTGTTGTCCAAATATTTGTGAATGTTACCATCTTTTTGAGAATGGGGTTGGCAAACTTTATTGACATGCTGAATTTATTTAGTTTTTGATAGAAACAAGTTTTGGACACATTCACAGTTAAGCATTTGTCATATTTATTGCATGGCTCACTCTGAGCATATGATTTTGATGTTTTCCCTTATATGCCGCTGTACTATATGTTTGCAATAACTAATGATATATATTTATGTCTTTGCATACAGTTATTTAAATCTTTCTGAGGCTTAGTTGTTGACTATGTAAATAATGATTGAATCACATGCAGGCCGCATAACACTTCTGTCTGAGGGATGTCGAGGATTATTGTCAGAGGTTTGACAATCAAATTTTAGGATTGAACAGATTCATGTTTTTTCCTGTCAATTACTGTTTTGATAGCCAGGCCTTCAATCCCTATCCCTGCATTTCTTACAGAAAATAATGAAAAAGTATAACCTAAGAGAGAAGGGAGGTGCAGAACATCAGACATATGCTTTGGGAATTAAAGAGGTATCATCAATTCATGTGTTTCATAAAAAATATTCCAAAAAAATATTCTCATCTTTATGTTTTCAGAAACTGCGTTCTCTCAGGATTGTACTTATTTGTGTTCAATACATTTGTAGAGAAAATTGTCTCTTATTCATTGAATTCCATAAGAGGGGTGCAACGTGTATTTATGCAGATCAAATTTGCTACAAAATAAGGAAAATAAGTCTCCCATAAACAGGAAACAAATTTCCAATAAATAAGGAGAGAAAAAAGAGGAAAAAAAATAGACAAGATAGAGAACTATCTAAAACAAATTTAATCTGATTTGATTCAGATTGATTCCCCTCAAACTTGATGCTACAAATCTGGACAGATGTAACATTCCTAATTTATTTTAAATCAGAAAATCCTAACATTCCTAATTTATCCTACACTCCCCCTCAAGCTGGTGCAAAGATATCAACCATGCCCAACTTGGTGGCTTGATTTTCAAAGGGCTTTCTCAGCAGGCCCTTTGTCAAGATGTCAGCAATTTGCTGATTGGTTGGGACAAAAGGAATGCAAATTACTGTCTTCAAGCTTCTCCTTGATAAAGTGCTTGTCAATCTCAACATGCTTCGTCCTGTCATGTAAGACTGGATTATGAACAATACTTATGGCAGCCTTGTTATCACAAAACAACTGCATAGGGAGAACTATTAGTCTTCCAAGCTCTTCTAGGACACATTTCAGCTGTAAGATCTCACATACTCCTAGAGTCATTGATCTAAACTCAGCTTCAGCACTACTCCTAGCAACAACATTTTGTTTTTTGCTCCTCTATGTGACAAGACTACCCCACAAACAAGTGCAATACCCTGAGGTTGACCTTCTATCAGTGATAGTAGCTGCCCAATCAGCATCAGTATATACCTCAATCCCTCTCTTCTCATGCTTTCCAAAGAATAAACCTTTCCCAGGTGTTCCTTTGAGATACCTAAGAATTTTGTACACAGCTTCTAGGTGTTCTTTGTATGGGGAATGCATAAATTAACTCACCATGCTGACAGCAAAACCAATGTTTGGGCGTGTATGGGATAAGTAGATAAGTTTCCCAACCTGCCTTTGATATCTACTCGTGTCTACTGGAACACCATCTTCAACATCTCTAAGTTTAGTTTTGACTTCTATAGGAGTGTCTGAAGGCTTGCAACCACTCATTCCAGTTTCTTTCAAGAGATCTAAGATGTACTTCCGTTGTGAGTCTACTATGCCCTATTTGATCTTGCCACTTCTATTCCAAGAAACTACCGAAGCTGTCCAAGGCCTTTAACCTCAAATTCCTTGGCTAGATTTTGCTTCGATATGGTCATCTCACTTAAATCATCTCCTGCCAGTATTATGTCATCTACGTAGACAATTAAAATTGAAACTTTGCCCACAATAGACATTTTTATGAATAATGTGTGATCTGATTGACCTTGATTATAACCCAAGCATTTTACAAACCTAGTGAATCTTTCAAACCAGGATCTAGGAGACTGTTTGGGACCATATAAGGACTTCTTTAGCTTGTATACGTTATTCCCAAATTTTCCAGCAAACCTGGGTGGAGGTTCCATGTACACTTCTTCCTCTAAATCTCCATTCAAAAATGCATTTTTTACATCTAACTGAATTAGTGGCCAATCAAGGTTGGCTGTAACCAATAAGAGAACCCGAACAGTGTTTAGCTTTGCCACTAGGGGAAATGTTTCAAAATAATCTACTCCATATGTCTGTGTAAAGCCTTTAGCTTCTAGACGAGCCTTGTACCTTTCCAAAAGCCATCTGAGTTGTATTTAAAGAGTAAACACCCATTTGCAACCAACAATTTTTTCCCTAGGCAGATCCACTTTATCCCAAGTAGCATTCTTCTCTAGAACTCTCATCTCTTCCAAAACAGCATCCCTCCATTCAGAAACATTTAGAGCTACCTGGACATTGTTAGGAATAGAGACACTAGAGACTTGTGAGATAAAGGTATAATAGGAGGGTGAAATACTTTTGTAAGACACAATTTGACAAAGGGTGTTTTGTTGTGCAAGATCTAACACCTTTTCTAAGAGCAATGGGAAGGTCATCATAACTAGAAGAGTTTAATTGAGAATTACCTGAGGGATTATTGTCAACAGCTTTTTGGGAATCATCATGAATGTCATGATCCATCATTTGAAAAGATGATTGGTGCTGTTGTTGAACAATGTCTCTCTTCCTTTTTTCTGTCTGGTGTTCTTTTGTATACACCAAGCCTTTGTGCTATCTCACATCTGCCTCTATTGGATCAACATGTTTATTTTGAGATGGTATCATCGGAATCTGCTCACTAGCAGAATCACTAGAACTAGTTAACTCATTTGTTTCCTCATGTTTTCTTGCCTCAAAATCGAGGCATAAATCAAATTTTATCTAAAAAACCATCTTCATTATTGTACTCCCCTTGAAGATGAGACTTATTAGGTCCCTTCAAAAAAAGTCACATCCATGGACACAAATTTTTTTTTTAAGCTGGATCAAAACATTTATACCCTCTCTGGTTAGAAGGATAGCCAACAAAAATGCATTTATGTGCTTTGGGATCACGTTTGGAATGCATGGGATCATGGTTGTGAACAATAAGCTAGGCTCCCAAAAATTTTAAGGGAATGTTAGTTATAAGTCCTGAATAAGGAAAACATTTTGTGAATGTTTGCAAGGGAGTTTGAAAGTTCAAAATTCTGTTAGGTAGTCTATTTATCACATAGGTGGAAGTTAAAATGGCCTCCCCCCAAAGATACTTAGGGACTTTTGTTTGGAAAGTTAAAGCCCTAGCAACTCTAAGGAGATGTTTGTTTTTTTGTTCTGCCACCTCATTTTGCTGGGGGAGTATCAGCACAGGAACTTTGGTGCACAATGCCATGCATAGCATAAAAAATTACCCAACAAATTCCGTTATCACTACGAAAAATTTTAATCTGCATCTGTAGTTGTGTTTGAATCATGTTATAAAACTATCTGAACACAGGTGCAACATCAGACTTTACACATAAAAGAAATGCCCAAGTGACCCTAGTGTGATCATCAATAAAAGTAACGAACCAGTGTTCTCCTGAAATAGTTGTTATTCTAGAGGGACCCTGTACATCACTGTGAATCACAGTAAAAGGTTCAGTTTTTTGTATGGTTGAGGAGGGAAAACAGCTCGATGATGTTTTGCCAATTCACAAGATTCACATTTAAAAAATAGTTGATCTTTATTAATAAATAACTGAGGAAACAAATGTTTTAAATATCGGTCAATAGAATGTCCTGATCAACAATGGCATAACATAATGTCTTTATTAGAAATAGAAACAGAATTGAAACAACTTTGCTGGTCTTGCCCTCCAGCCGTGGGGTAGTAATTGAGAAGATAGAGACCATTGTTTTGTTTAGCACTCTCAATCATCTTCCCGAAGATAAATCCTGAAATTCACAATGAGAATACCAAACATTAATACGACAATTATGGTCAAGGGATAGTTTGCTAACAGACACAAGATTATATGACAAATTAGGGACATGTAGGGCATCTTTAAGAGTTAAAGAGGGAGAAAGAGCTATGGCTCCTTTTCCAGCTATGGTAGCTAAGGAACCATCAGCAAGTTTAACCTTTTGATTTCCTACACATGGTGTATATGAGGAAAAAAATTGCGAAACACCAATCATATGATCAGTGGCACTTGAATCTAATATCCAGGGATCATTGGGCCTTCCAAATGCAACAGCGACACTAAAATGATTACCTGTTTGGGCTAGAGAACAAGGTGGATTAGAATCTCCTACAGAATGAGTTTGGAAGAGTTTGGACAAGTGCTCTATTTGTTCCTTTGTGAAGGGAAGAGATTCGGAAGAAGATTGCTGCTCTGGATCAGTATTGCTTGCTTGAAATGCATGAATGTCTCTCCCTGATTTGTTATCAGTACCTGGTTTCTTCTTGGAAAGTGGTTTTCCATGCAATTTCCAGCATGTTTCTTTTGTGTGCCATGGTTGTTTGCAGTGGTTGCACCAAGTTTTCTGCCTTCCTCTTCGCCTATCTCCTTCTGAGTCTCCATCCCGAGCTACAAAGGCTGACCCTTCATGAGTACTTTTCAGCATCACTTGCCTCCTTGCCTCTTCTCTTCGCACTTCTGAAAACACTTCTCTAATAGATGGTAGAGGCTTCCTTCCTAAGATACGCCCTCGAACTTCATCAAGTTCTTTATTTAGCCTTGCTAGGAAGACAAATATCTGTCCCCTTTTCACCTTTTTTCTGTACTGAGCACTATCACTGCTGTTTGCCCAGTCTTCAAACATATCCATTTCCTGCCATACTGTCATCGTGTCATTGTAATACAGTGATTTCATGTTCCCCTTGCTGTATTTTCCACATCTGGGTGGTCAATCCAGGTTTCACAGCATCTCATACATCACAGACTGTTGACAATAACATGAATGGCTTGCCAATCACTGGGTCCATAGAATTAATTAACCATGCAGTAACCATTGAGTTTTCAGAATGCCAGTGCGTATATTCTTTTATCAGTGGGGGCCAGGGCTGTCACCTCCCCATTCAAATATCCAACCTTCCCCTTGTCATCAATCGCCAACTGCACAGACTTGGCCCACTCAAGATAATTTTTCCCATTCAATTTATGACGGTAATCAGAAGAGAGTGGTCGCTGGCAGATATGGTTGCTGGTGCAGGCTGGGAGTTGCCTCCTCCTGAGAGGACAACACATCACTATTCTTATTGGAGGTGGCTGAACTAGAACCTGCCATGGCAGTCTTACAGTTCTTGATTGAACCCTAAAGCTCTGATACCATGTAGAAAAATAGTCTCTTATTCATTGAAATCCATAACAGAGGGGTACAACTTGTATTTATGCAGAGCAAATCTACTATAAAATAAGGAAAAGAAATCTCCCATAAACAGGAAACAAATCTCCCATAAATAAGGAGAGGAAAAAGAGGAAATAAAATAGACAGGATAGAGAACTATCTAAAACAAATTTAATCTGATTGGATTCAGATTTATTCCCCTTAAACTTGATGCTTCAGAACTGGACAGATGTAACATTCCTAATTTATTTTAAATCAGAAAATCCTAACATTCCTAATTTATCATACAACATTCATGAAGATTATTTGACTGATGACTGTTCTAATAACCAAAAATTATGGGTGTTTTTATTAAATTTTTTTCACCATCATTTAGATTGTTATATTTTACTCTTAGGTTTGGGAAATTGATGAGAAAAAACATCAACCTGGTGCTGTAATCCACACTCTGGGATGGCCCTTGGATCATAAAACATATGGAGGATCTTTTCTGTATCACATGAAAGATAATCAAGTAAGACTGTTCCGCTGCCCCTTTGAGTGTCATGTATTCAAATTCTCTTATTCGTGGCTTTCTGTTCTTACTAGGTATCATCTTACACCAAGTTACTAATGAGATGTATGCATGCATTTATTTTGGCAGACTTTGACTGAACTATACAAGTTGAACTTTTTCTGCTAGTTTTTAATTCATTTTGCTGACAATATATTCCTCATTTCAAGAATTTCATTTACCATTGTGACAGATATCTATAGGCCTTGTGATTGCTTTAAACTATCAGAACCCTTTCATGAATCCTTATGAGGAATTCCAGGTAAACTTTGTTATTCCTATGATATGTTTAAATTACATGCTTAAAAAAAATTGTTGTCTAGTATAAATTACTTGGTGTTGATCTTACTTCATATTTTGTTTAATATGGAAACGAAAAAAGGGAAGCTTAAGTGTTTTCAAAACTGCTAAATCAAACCAAACATTTTCCTCCCCCCTCCCTAACAATTAGGTGGGTTCTATATCTCATGTTACATAACCTGACAAGCCAAATTCACCAATTATGTTTTAGTTCTTTTTGTGAAACTTATTCTGATTGGTTGTGTTAATACAATATCTGTTTGAGAAATTTTGAAGTTACATTACATATTCTGAATTCCTGATCCCTACTCTTGTTCAATTATCTTCTTTGCTCCTTCCTTCCCGCTCCCTTGTGTCTCTCTTGGTTCACCAGAAACTTAAGCATCACGCTGCAATTAAACCATTTCTGGAAGGTGGAACAGTTATCCAGTATGGAGCTCGCACTTTAAATGAAGGTGGTTTTCAGGTACATTAAAAATAATAGTTCCTTTTCTTATATGCATTATGCAATCAATGGGAAAATACAATAATGTAGAGAAAAATTATCTTTATGTCCAACATGTTGCCAGCCTCATGTGGTGTTGTGTTACAGATGCATTAGCAAAAATGAAGTGTGCCAAATGTATACTCCTTCTAACTTTTGTAAGATTTCTAATGTAAAATTTTATGGTATGGACTTAGAAGCATAAACCCTAAAACAGACACGTACATTACAACAAAACAAAATTTAAATTGTCCAAGAGTCTAAGTACTTTTGAAGTGTTGCATTGTGTCTGACACCAACAGCATTTTTTTAAATGGTTATGCTTCATTATCTGTGGGCAGCGTGTCCTCAATGGTCAACAATCCATGTAAGGGTTGCTATTGTCTTTGTTGTTGATAGGGAAGTCTTACATCCATGAAGAGCTAGTTTTCATTGAAGGGAGGCTAGTTCATTGTTTGTTATCCTATTAGTCCTTTGATTGCCTGTTATTTTCTGTAGCGAATCATTTCTTTACTCGTACAAATACGAATGTGATTCTAGTTAAATTTCAGTCTATCCCATATCCAGTTTTTCCTGGAGGAGCAATTATCGGATGTTCAGCTGGCTTCATGAATGTGCCAAAGATAAAGGGAACTCACACAGCAATGAAATCAGGTAGGGCCTTACTCCACTTTACTGGGTTATTTTTTCAGCATATTTTTAATTAGTAATTTTTACTGAAGTTAATTTCATTGTTTTGTTGAAAGGAGTTTCAAATTACTTTGTTCCAGAGTTTAAATAGTAATATGAATAGCCATAATTTCATGAAATTCCTTAGCATTTGACATGGATCTAAAATATTGATCTGCAATTTTAAGGAATTAACAATTCTTTAAAGCCATCTTGGTTCTTGCATTTTTTAAGTAAACCCATCAATTCATTCTTAATCAACCACATTTAGACATGTGGACTTGTCAGAATCTCCATGGGATATGCAAATAGAAATGTTCAGAGTCTCTATTGCATGCATTTAATACTTCTTTTTTGTAGGAATGCTTGCAGCTGAAGTTACATATGGTGCACTTAATGAAGGTCTAGATATGGATATGTATTGGGACGCTTTGAGAAATTCATGGATTTGGGAAGAATTACATAAATCTCGGAACTATCGACCGGTTAGTGAAGCCATTCAATAATTCATTGCCATTTTTGGTTTTTAGTTTGTTTTTCTTTTTTGTCCCTCCCTTGTTTGCTGGTTGAAGGTTACCTAATATTTTCATTTTCTGGTGATTTTTTATTCCATTTTTAAACCTTGAGCTGATAGGCCATCTCATCATACATGGCTATCTATTATTAGTTTGCATAAGGTTGCTGTATAATAACGGTATTAATTGTCATTGCAAAAATAAGATGAAGTACAGTTCTATTTAAACTCTGATCCTGTTTATTAGAAAATAAACTAAATATAGAAATATCCCTAACTAGCATAATTAAGTAATTGGTATTAGAATCAGTTCCTTTTCCACAGTTGTAGTAGTTGACAAGACTAGTTTAAAGTGTAAATCACCATATTCTTGCTGGATGAAATAATTATAGGTCCTTTACTTCTTTTTTATTAAACATATGGTCAGACTAATCTGACAAATTACATGTTAGAATTTTTTGCATGCAGGATTATTGCATGATATTAATGGCTAGATATCATTCTAGCAGATAACCTAGAATGAACAAGGTTGATATCTCTGGAATTCTCCAAAAATAAAGGAAAATCCTTGAAACTAATTATAACATATATGAAGAGTTTTTTTATTTTCAATCTACACATACTTGGCTTCTGTATACGCTTAATAAGACTAGTGAAATGCCCTCCTATAATACTTTTAAACGATAAAGTGATTTATTAGGAATTCATCTATATCATAATTACTTGAAAACAACATAAAATAATTGGATTAAATCCTTAAAACTACTACTTTCCATAGTTGTAAAATAATAATACAAAAGATCAATAAAGAAAAATATATTTTGTATAATTGTTATGCCATACTGTCCTTATAGATATATCTTTTATTGTAGGCCTTTGAATACGGGCTTATTCCAGGACTGGCCTTAAGTGGTCTAGAACAGTAAGATCAAACTTCTCTAATGGGTTCTGTACTCATCACTTAAACACAGGAGACTAGTCTTTCTTATAATTCCTTTCTTGTCTTAAGACTTCACTTACTTTGTGTTGTTCCTATCAGTTATATATTCAAGGGGAGGCACCCATTTACTTTGAAGCATGGTAAACCTGATCATGAAGCTACAAATGTAAGAATAATTTTTCTAGGAATTATGTGCGTGCGCACAAAAAAAAAAGTCCACTCTCACTTCTTTTTTTCCTGTGGAAAAGTGATTGCAATGCAATTTGTGATTATTATTTGCATCATTAAACTATTCATGATAAATAATTTCCCAATGTTCATTATTTCTTGGCCCCATCGAGTCTTACGTTCTGCTCATCCCCTTGAATTGTGATTAATTTATTTATTTATTTATTTGCGTCTAATTTTTTTGTGGTGCATCTTGCTTCATCTTGTTTCATCGTGAGGGCACAAGTTGAATGCTGATAAGCTTGACAAGGAAAACAAAGAAATAAGTAATTATAGATGTTCTGAATGTAATAAAAGGGCATAGTTCTTTGTTAGTGTGGAATGCATGCTATTATTTGTTACCAATGGTTGGATAGGAATGGCATACTTTTCAAGGATTTTTTTCCTGTTACCTTGCATATGGTATAAAGTGTTTTCTTTTTGTTCTATCATGAAGGCTATTTTAGAAGCCTTTCTTTATTGAATATGCATAGATTAGTGAGTTTTTCTTATTTGATGTGTTTTTCTTGTTCGCTCTCTAGTAATAACAATATATTGCATTTAGCAAATCAGTGTATATATATATTTTTTTATCATTTATGCAGGCAGCACAGTTCCATTCTCCAATTCACTATCCAAAGGCTGATGGTGTCTTGTCCTTTGATGTCCCTACCTCTCTGCACAGGTTTTGGAACACTTACTTCCTTCTGTTGCTTATTGTTGAGAGTTGAGACAAGCAATCATTTGTAGTAGACTAACTTGCATGGTTGTTATCTGATCTTGTACCAAAATAATACATGAAATGAAAAAATTAACAAAAAGAGAGAACATAGAGAAGGTGGCAGAGGAAAGATTGGAGGAGAGTAATCAAATTGAAATCCGAATAGCTCATTTATGTAGCCAAATATACTTAATATCCTAATTTTGTAGGTAAAAACTTACTATCTTTTCTCAAATAATCCTATATGATACTGTTTTTATTTTTGTTATAAAAATTAGTTGGTTATAAAAAAGTAAAAACCAACTTACTACCTTATCCTGCTCAGATAAGAAAGGGATAGCTTTTAGGAGCAGTGTTAATTTTGTTGTCATAAGGAAAGTGCTAACCTTTTGCCCATTTAAGAACCGGCTTGGTATTCAGCCTCTCTTGAGGATAGGCAGTAGAATGACATCTTCTTTTAGAACAATGTTGTGCAGTAGGATGACATCTTCACTCTTGAGGGAAAACTCAATATGCAAAATGGAAAATTTCACTGTGTAAGAACTATATTTAGTTATACAAGATTGTACTTCAATTTATGCATATTTATTGTGAATGTAAAATAAAACCAATGTTCACTGATTTATGTAGTAATAATTTGTGTCAGCCACTCTGTTTATGGCTTTGATAAATAATGACAGAAATTATCGTTTATTCGTCAACAGATATAGTTTGCAGCTCATTTTCTTGCTTTATAATATCTAGTTCCTTCACAGGAGCAACACAAATCATGAGCACGATCAACCTCCCCATCTTCGTTTGAGAGACCCTAAGATTCCTGAACTTGTAAATTTACCAGTGTATGCTGCACCTGAATCGCGATATTGTCCTGCACGAGTATACGAGTAACGCCTATTTACTAAAGCTTGGTTTCTGAAAGGATATTCAGTTTTTGAATCATTCATTGATAACTTTAATCTATCATTCTAAAATACAGGTATGTTGCAGATGAGCAGAATCAGATGAAGTTGCAAATTAATGCACAAAATTGCTTACATTGCAAGGTAAACTTTTCAACCAAACTGAATGCTTTTTTGAATTTAGTGGTTAAATATTATATGCTCAAGATATAGCACTTCGGTGCATGTGTAGGTGGTTGAAAAATAGTAGTGGATTTACTTTACTTATTTCTTCTGTGTATACATCTAAACCTGCGCTCGAGCTTTGAGTGTTGAAGCCGGGAAAATGTTATAAGCAAATTCTGTATATTTTCTTACAAGTTTAATTTTCATTTACCATTAGTTTATAGATTTTTATATTATCAACCATTTAAAAATCACTCTAAATATGACATTTTTACCAATTCATGTTATCCTGGCCCTTTAATTAATTTTATCAATATAATATATTTTTATTTAAAATTGGGTTTTAAAAGAATAAATAGAGATTGTGACACTTGACCATCTCAAGTTGCTTTTCCACCAGAGAGGATCCATTCCCATCTATAATTGGATAACAGTGCAAAAAAAAAAAAAAAAAATCATTGCCTGTGTTAAATCCTTTTCTTATTTCTGCTGATTTATCATTTTTAAAATTCCCTGGTGAAATTGTGCATATACAAATGTATCTTTGTGAACTTGAGTTGTCGTGCATTTGTTTTGGAGACTATGTCATCCTCTCATGGTTATATCCTCAGCATACAAGTACCTAAAATTACCATTGGGATGCGTAATTTTAATAATGCTATACTCTCACTTTGAGGATTGAAATTCTCACTGTAGAGTCTGCGTTATTTTGTATTTCTTTTGAAAGTCTGATATATTTCTGGATAAATAAGGCACCTTCATGGATGTGAATATTAATAGGATGTGCACTGAAAAAAGGGGAAATTGCAGTTGTTAATAACGGTTGTAGCTTAACTAGTTTGAAGTCTATGTTCTATAACCTGTGTTGCGATACCTATGTATCTACATGCTGAGATGAGATCTGCCAGGTTTTGACCTTTTATGAGGCATACATTTAGGTATTATCTTCGTGTACTAATAAAATTTTTGCATCCTACACGGTTTAATTCACTTCTTCATTATTCAGGCTTGTGATATCAAAGATCCAAAGCAAAACATTGAGTGGACAGTGCCTGAAGGGGGTGGAGGCCCAGGATACTCAGTCATGTAGATCCAGAATGTAGTTATGGTATTGTTCCCGCAAACATGTTTGTGCATTATTACCCTATGTCGAAAAAAATCAAGAAAAGCTGCGACTATATTTTGTTGCCTCACCGAAAAAATAACCCACTCTCCCTACACAACACAAACACCAAAAGTGGAAAGCTACATATTAAGAGAGTATTTGCTGAAATAAAATGTACTGTAGATCTTCACTTGTCATACAGTCAACAAATGTTACCTTATTCTATTAAAATTATGATTGTTGATTATCTTTCATTCCTTAAATATTCGGTTTTATTCTTGCTGTCATTTGTTTTAGGATACGTATCTGCATGTTTTTAGTTTCACTTGGCAGCTATTTCAGAAAAGACTTTTGAACAGCGTTCTTAAAAGAAATCAAAGCTTAATTTTTCTTTGTTATTAGGGACTTATTTTTTTGTGTGACATTTTTATTACGGATTTCAATTACGGCCCCACTTATTATTTTTTTTTTAGCAATTTATACCTTTTTATTTGGACCAACTTTTTTTTTTCTATAACAAAATAAAAGAGCATGAATGTAATTTAAATTTTAAATGTTTAAAAATATCATTTTTTCAATTTCTCTCTTTTCATTTGACCTCTTTCTTTCTCTATTTTACCGCCCTTCGATCTCTCCTGTTACTGTTCTCATTTAGCAGATAACAAAACAATTTAACCTGTGATTTTCATTCCAAGCAACCAAATTGTGCAACCATTACTCAAAATGTACTCAATATGAAACTCGTTATGTTTTGGATCTGTAAAGAATTTAGGGGTGTTTGTAAATTGATTTAATTCAATAAAAATTGAAAATAATGTTTGAAAAATTGAAAAAAACTTGAATTTTTGTATTAGATAAAATCAAATTTGATTTTATTGATTTAACTAGGACCATTTGTACTGTTTAAGAATGGAAGTCTAATTTTTGCAAACTAATTAAGTAGAAGATAATTATGCTCAAGTTGGATATAGTCATTATTAATATTTTTTTGAATATTTAACATAATTTTATATTTAATACTAAAAGTTAAAATTACTAGTTAAATAAAAATAGTTATTAAGTTATATATATTTATTTTTTATATATATTTAAAGAGTCTATTAATTATATAATGATTTATGAATGAAATATTTAATATTTTAATTA
>JAMLFT010008520.1:0-13626 GCA_026544285.1 Pachyrhizus erosus | reverse complement strand
AATTTCGTCAAAATTTCTAATTCTTAAATTATTTCGTCTTCATTTTATAATATAAATATGAATAAAAATTTATAAAATATTGTTTTTTAACTTTTAATGCTTGAATCACTTCATCCTACTATTATGGTATGAATTTGAAAACAAATTCATATAATATTTTGTCAAAGCCGTCAATTCTCAAATCATATAACATGAATTTTTGATAAATTCATATATTAAAAACCCTAAAACTATTTCGTTTCAATTTTATAATATAAGTTTGAATAAAATTCATGCAATACTTATATTAGAATTGTCAATTTTTGAAGCATTTCATCCCACCTTTTATAGTATGAATTTGAACCAAAAATTATAAAATATTTATGTCAAAGTTGTTAATCATCAAAAAATAGAAGATGAACTAATGACAAATTCATGTAATAATTTCGTCAAACCGTCAATTCTCAATACAATAAAATTCATACAATAATTGTATTATAACCGTTAATTCTTAAACCATTTCATCATACATTTATGATACAATTTGGTCCAAAATTCATACAACATTTGTGTCAAAATTGTAAATTCTAAAAACATACAATATGAAATTTTTAAAAATACATATAATAATTTCGTAAAAACTGTTAATTCTCAAATTATTCCATCCTTATTTTAGAGTATGAATATGAAAAAAAAATTATAAATGAATTGTATTTTACCCGTCATGCTTGAAACACTTCATCTCACTTTTATGGTATGAATTTTATAAAAACTCATGCAATATTTATGTAAAAGTCGCCAATTCTCAAAACATACAATATGAATTTTTGACAAATTCATATAATAAAAACCTTCAATTCTAAAAGTCTTTTGTTCCAATTTTATAGTATGAATTTGAATAAAATTCATACCATAATCGAATTATAACCGTCAAATCTTAAAGCATTTCATCCCATTTTTATGGTATGAATTTGAATCAAAATTCCAATAATATTTATGTATAAGTCATCAATTCTCAAAACATAGAATATGAATTTTGAAATATTCATATAATAATTTCGTCAAAATTGTCAATTCTCAAATTATTCCATCATGATTTTATAGTATGAATTTGAATAAAAATTCATACATTAATTGTGTCAAAATCACCAATTTTCAAAACACATAGCATGAATTTTTGACAAATTCATACAATAAAAATTGTCAATTTTGAAAGTTCTCTATCCCGATTTTTTAGTTTGAGTTTGAATAAAAATTTATGCAATAATTAGTTTATAACAGTCAATTCTTAAAGTATTTCATCCCACTTTTATATTATGAATTTTAACCAAAATTCATATAATATTTATCTCCAAGGAGTTGATTCTCAAAACTTAGAATATGAATTTTTCAAAAATTCATATAATAATTTCGTCAAAACCATCAATTCTTAACTTATTTCGTCCCAATTTTATACTATAATTTTGAATAAAAATTCATACAATAATTATATTTTAACTAATGTTTTAACCACTTCGTCTCTCTTTTATGGTATGAATTTTGAAAAAAAAAACTCATACAAAAATTGTATCAAAGTCATTAATTCTCGAAACATACAACATGAATTTTTAACAAATTTATATAATAAAAACCTTCAATTCTAAAAGTCTTTCGTCCTAATTTTATAGCATGAATTTAAATAAAAATCCGTGCAATAATTATTTAATAACAGTTAATTCTTTAAGCATTTCATCCCAATTTTATGGTATGAACCAAAATTCATACAATATTTGTGTCTAAGCTATCAATTTTGAATACATAGAATATGAATTTTTGAAAATTCATATAATAATTTTGTTAAAATCGTTAATTCTCAAACCATTTCGTCTTGATTTTATAGTATGAATTTAAATAAAATTCATGCAATAATTGTTTTATAGTAATCAATTCTTAAATCATTTCATTCGACATTGATGGTATGAATATGAATCAATATTCGTACAATATTTGTGTCTAAGTCATCAATTCTCAAAACATAGAATATAAATTTTTGAAAAATTCATATAATAATTTTGTTAAAACCGTCAATTCTCAACTTATTCCATCTCGATTGTATAGTATGAATTTGAATAAAAATTCATACAATAATTGTGTCAAAACTGTCAGTTCTCAAAACATATAATATGAATTTTTGACAAATTCATATAATAAAAACTGTCAATTCTAAAATTGTTCCTTCCTGATTTTCAACTATAAATTTGAATAAAAATTCATACAATAATTATTTTCTAGCAGTTAATTCTTGAACTGTTTAGTCTCACTTTAATGGTATGAATATGACCCAAAATTCATATAATATTTGTGTCCAAGCCGTCAAATCTCTAAACATAGAATATGATTTTTTGAAAAGTTCATATCATAATTCTATCAAAATCCGCAATTTTCAAACTATTCCATCTCATTTTTATAGTATGAATTTCAATAAAAAAAATCATACAAGAATTGTATTATAACCGTCAATTCTTGAATCATGTCATCCCACTTTTATGGTATAAATTTGAATAAAAATTCATACAATATTTGTATCAAAATCATCTATCATCAAAAAATACGATATGTATTTTTGATAAATTCATATAATAAAAAGCGTCAATTTTAAAAGTGTTCTGTCTTGATTTTATAGTATGAATTTGAATAAAATTCATACAATAATTGTTTTATAACAGTCAATTTTTAAACCATTTCATCCGACATTGATGGTATAAATGTAAACCAAAATTCATATAATATTTATGTCTAAGTCATCAATGTTCAAAACATAGAATATGAATTTTTGAAAAATTCATATAATAATTCCGTCAAAACTGTGAATTTTCAACTTATTTTGTCTCGATTGTATAGTATGAATTTGAATTAAAATTCATACAATAATTATATTTTAATAGTTAATGCTTGAAGCACTTCATCCCACTTTTATTGTGTGAATTTTAGAAAAAACTCATACAATATTTATGTCAAAACGGTCAATTCTCAAAACATATAATATGACTTTTTGACAAATTCATATAATAAAAACCGTCAACTCTAAAAGTCTTCCGTCCCAATTTTATAATATGAATTTAAAAACAAACTAAGCAATAATCATTTTATAGTAGTCATTTATTGAAGCATTTCATTCCACTTTTATGATATGAATTTAAATCAAAATTCATGTAAAATTTGTGTCTAATTCGACAATTCTCTAAACATAAAATATGAATTTTTGAAAAATTCATATAATAATTTCATCAAAACCGTCAATTCTCAAACTATTATGTCCTGATGTTATGGTATGAATTTCAAAAAACTCATACAACCGTGAATTATGAAAACATATACAAATTTTTGACAAATTCATATAAAAAAAATTGTCAATTCTAAAAGTGTTTCATTTTGATTTTATATTATGAATTTGAATAAAAATTCATACAATAATTGTTTTATTGCAGTCAATTCTTGAAACATTTCATTCCACTTTTTTGATATAAATTTGAACCAAAATTCATATAATATTTTTGTCTAACTCATCAATTCTCAAAACATATATGAATTTTAAAAAAATTCATATAATAATTCCATCAAAATCATCTATTCTCAACATATTTTGTCCTAATTCTATAGTATGAATTTAAATAAAAATTCATATAATAATTATATTCTAACCGTCAATGTTAGAAGCACTTCATTCTACTTTTATGGTATGAATTTAAGTAAAAATTCATGCAATATTTGTGTCAAAGTTGTTAATTCTCAAAATATTCAATATTAATTTTTAAAAATTCAGATAATAATTCTATCAAAATCATATATTCTCAAAATATTTCATATGAATTTTATTGTATAATTTTGAATAAAAATTTATATAAAAATTATATTATAATCATCAATTCTTAAAGCATTTTATTATGCTTTTATGATATGAATTTGAATTAAAATTGATACAATAATTATATCAAAATCATCAATTCTCAAAATATATAATATAAATTTTTAAAAAATTCATATAATAATTTTATCAAAACCATCAATTTTGTAAGCTATTTCATATATTATATCCTACTTTTATGGGATAAAAAATTTAAAACAAAATTCATACAATTTTTTATGTCAAAATCATTGATTCTCAAAACATATAATATGAGTTTTTAAAAAATTCATATAATAATTCTATGTATTCTTAAAGTATTTTGTACATATTTGATAGTATCTTAAATTGATGTTGTGGATAGTTTATTAAAAACATGGGAAAAAGTGGTGTGTGGGTGGTACCTGTGAAGATCCAGAGGAGAGAGGAGAAGACGTAGATGGTAAATCATTTTGAAGTGATCCTCTGAGACTTGGCCTTCCTCCATCTCCGTTCTTTATTCTTCTTCTGCAATTAGGATAAATGGGGTTAGAGGGTTAGAGAGTGTTTCGTGCTGCCGAGTATGGATGTTGAGTTGGACAGAGTGACCGTGAGAAGCAAGATATTTGGTTGCATTGCATGCGGTGACATTTTTCCAAATGTCAAAATTAAAAATTCAAGTTTTAGTAGCATTTGGATCACCAAGTGTTAAACATCCCACTGGAAAGTCAATTACGGGTCAAAGAATTCATCGGCCAAATGAATTCATAATAAAGAAACTCTTGAATCTTGATCACAATTAATCGAGATTGGAGTCCGAATCAAGCACGTATTTTGACAATCAAGAACCATCGAAATTGAATGTTCTTGAAAGATTCATACCAATCAGATTTTAGGGACGCAGAGAGAGGGTTTATTGATAGATACCATTAAATCAATGTTAAAGAAATTCAAAGAAAAAGAAAATGCAGCACCTCAAATAAATCTTAACTGGTTTACCTCTTTGCTAATTTGCTGTCTGAGAAATATTAGTACGATCATCCTTTCCATTGCTGGCAGTTTCTCCAACCCCATCTCTATTCCAACTTCTAAGAGGCACTACTCACACACACACAAAAAGGGAACTTTCAGGTTTTACAATTCAAACCTGTCTAGTCAACTCAGACCCCAAATGCAATTCATTGCCAACTTCAGGATCCAAGACTCAGATTCACATTCAATCACAATTCATCATAATGTAATTTTAAAACACACACAAATCTTATAATTACCGGTTACAAACGAAGGCATAATCAAATCTTAAATCTAAAATCAAATTTAAAATATCACAAATTTGAAGATAAAATTTAATTTAGAGATTTAGGAAAATCGAATTATGATTGGTTTTTTTATTTTTTTAGGAAAAATAAATTTGTAATTTTTAATAATTTTACAAATAAAATATATAATAATAATATTGTTTGCTAATATTTTAAAATACTTAAAATTAAAATTATCGTAATAGATTTATAATATATTTGATGTTAGTAAACTAGGCATTTTAATAATGAGAATAACTATTATTTTAAATAGAATAACTTTTATACATAATCATACACACGCTAAAAATAGGTTTTATGGAAGAAGAAAAAATTTATCATTATTAATTTTTTACATTCTCAACTACTTTTTACAGGTATTTTAAGATTAAATTAAATTCAAAAAGTTATACGGTCAGTTTCATTCACATTTTTACTGCTAAAATAAAAAACTTTTTTAATATAATACATGCATAAAGAAGCCAAGATATTCAAACTAATTTTTAAAGTGGGATTTAGTTCCACAAAGTTAAAGTTAATTTTTTTATTTAAAATCATGTAACGCATTTTTCTTACTTATACAAGTGTTAATTTAAGTTTTATTTTTTAAAATTATATTTCTTTTCATTATTTACCTTTATATTATATATGTTTAATTATTATATATAAAATATTATTTTATTATACACAAAATAATAATTAATAATAAAATTAACCTAAAATCATTTTTAATTACAAACATACATACCTTGTACATGTTCATATATTACAAGTGGTTGAAGCATGTCACACATTTCAATGGAGTTTGATTTGTCAAATGTGTCATAATCAACATCATATTCATCTTTTTAAATATTTTCTTAATGAATAAGATAGACACGAAATATTCACCGTCATCATCATTTCATCATCTAAAATATATTTGAATAATTAAAAATATTTGTCCATCGCATTATGATAAACTATGACCATCATACATGTGACAACTTTGTGTCGCATTCTAATAATATAACAAAGTTACCAACAACATCTATTTCAACAAACATTTATATTATTGTCATATTATTTTGCTAATTAAAAACATTCGTCATGATTGTATGTATTCACCATCATTTATTTGAAATGCGACGTATTTTTTAAATTCAAATATCTTAGATGTTAAAGATGTTTATTACTTTATTTGCCTATAACTTTAATTTTACATAAACCTTTTTTTAGTAAATCAACAATAATACTGCGTTTGATATAAATTGCTTGTTTTTTCACTTTTAAATGTCAGTAAACCCTAGACCCTTGTACATCATTCCATTGTAATACCAAAACATTAAAATTGGAGCATCCATATTTGTTATTAATATACCTACAAAACATAAAAATATTAAAATTAATTAGAATAAATTTAATTAAATAACATTAATGTTATAGAATTAAATTAAAATAAACTAAAATGAATTCAATTATATTATATTAAAATTAATTAAATAACTAAAAAACATACATTGTACAAAAATAAAAAAATAAACGATTATATTAATTATTAACAACATAATAAATAAAATAAATTATAATGTTGCCTCCTATGTTATATATGAATTGCATTTAATATTATTATTTTTATTTTTTCTACATTAATTCCTATTAATGTTTAAAAAACACACTCCTTTAAATATTATATTAACACTTCTACAAGAAAAATTAATGCAATGATTAAAAAATATGAGTGTTTGTGTCATTTAAAAAAACTTTAGATAATATTATTGTAATTTACTATAATAAATAATGTCTCTAAAAAATTAATAAATAACATATATTTCTAAAGAAAAACAAAATAAAATGACAAAGTAGTATATATTAAATATACATTTGCCATATAAAGAAATATCAAAAGAATATATAAATAAATATTCTAAACAAATAACTCTGAATTATGTAAACTTTAAACACATTGTAATGATACTATCACACATCATGTTTGTAGGCAAAATGAAGAAGGTCACCGTGTGTTCACCATAAATTGCAATTCTTAATTGCAACTTCAATTGTACTTGTTGGTAGAAAAAGGAACATAAATTAGTAAAATGGTAATTGCGACTACATGTCTTGTCACGTTATCTAAAAATAACGGAAATTTGGATGATAAAACTGCAATTCACAATTGCTGCTTTAGGTTTATAAAATAAAAATCTATAATTGTAGATTTAGGTATGTTAGAAAAAAAAAGACGAGTAGTCACATCATCACTATAAAACCAAAATTACGAGTTCAACTAATGTCAAGCAAACTCTATAAAACTGCAATTCGTAATTGCGATTGCAGGTACGTAAAGAAAAAGGACAAACAGTCACATCAATTACAAATTGCAAGTTTAGTGAATGTCAGATATCTTATAAAACTGCAAAAGAGAATAGTAATATCAATATTATTATTTTTTTGAGTTAAAAAAAAGTTACAAAAAATCACAATAATGAATTGCGATTTCAGTATTGCATTTTTTTTGTGATTTATATCAATTTCACATGCTCACCTGGTTTGTCGTGATCAAATTTCAACACGGTCAAATTCCCATCATTGGAATTTGTTGAAATTTGACCTTAACTAACAAACCAGTCTTCAATAAGTATAAATTTTTTAAATCTAATATGGCATCCACCGATGCATCATAATTGGTCAGTTTTTTTATTTTTTGTCAAACATGCTCATTTAGTAATTACTTTTAAAACAGACTCATTTTGGTAATTAATTTTTATAACTAACCCACTTTGGTCAAACTATCGTTTGTTGATTTTTATGATTCCTTTTGGAGAAAATAAAAAAAACTATAAGTTGTGTTTATCCTATGCAGAAAAAATAACATTTAATGTAAAGGGAAGGATATTATATATATATATAGTCTTTTTTTAAGTTAAATTATATATTTTTTAAAAATTATTTGGTTTGGTCTCTTTATTGTTATAAAGTTTAATTTAATATCTTAATTTTTAAATCAAACATATATTTCATCAAATTGACCTAACAACATTAACTTTTAAGAATACATGTTAATTTCAAATATTTTGTCTATTAAGTTGTTAATGTCAATTGAATGGAAAGAACAACATTGACTTAATATTAAAAACTAAGGGGATAAATTGAATTTTTTAACAGTAAAAGACTAATTTAAATAAAAGAGGAACCAAAAGAATAGTCTTACTTTTTTCATATAACCAAAAACATAATAGATGTAATAGTTCATCAATAAAAGTATTATTTTTTTTCTCTTTTATATAACTTTCCTCTCAAGTTGATTTAACTTATACTTGACTTAGGAATCTAAAATGAATTAAAAAATCTAACTTGTCTTCAACTCATTAGAAAAATAGGTTAAATTAAGTTAAGTCAAGTTAATCTTAATCTAATTTAACCTCTAATGGATTCAGGATTAAATTAGGTTGGCCTACCAATTTTTTTTTTAAATAATATATAAATATATTGTTAGATCTTAAATTTTGATTATATAATTTTTCACTTATTTTATTTTTTCCTTATTTTTGGTGCTTGTTTGATCCTATTTTTTTTTATGAATAATTGGTCCTTTAAGTTTGGTAAATTGATATATAATTTTTTGATAAATTCTTATTAAGCTATTTTTTGTATTAGGTAAATAAGAAATAAAATGAGTTGGATTTTGAAAAAAATAATTTGAAGTTGCGCTTAAGGCTTAACGTGAATGTATTGGAGAGATATTTTTGAAAATCAAACATCTACCTAGTCCATACTCAAAATAGCACAACCTATGCTTAGCATGACACACATTGAATGTTCACAACTCGAGTAATTGTGCTTAGCATAGTAACACCTGCACTCGGTATGGAACTCTATGGAATATTGAAAATTATTCGAAAACTTGCACTTAGCACGAGTAGGTCTTCCTTTAGTGCAACATTTATGATTATACACATCAAAAAGAGATTTTGTGTATTTCTCTTATGACCTTTGGGAATGATGCATGCAATCTAAGACTAATTGTCTCTGGAAAAAGGTGGAAAGGACCTTGGAGACACTTTCGTGACTTCTTCATCAATCTTCCATAATTTTTCTTCTCTTTTATGACTAGGAATAACCAAATTTTTAATTGTTAGGATTGAGATTAGTGAAACTCACTCATGTATTTCTTGTAAAACCTTAACTTTATTCTCATGTCAATATACTACCTCTCTGTTTATATATTTAATTTTTATTTATGTCTTAATTGTTCATTGACATGTTTTGCGAATTGATTTGTGATTAGAAAACATATTTTGATTGTAAATTTGAAATAGGCTAACTTGACCATATTAGTAAAAAAAATTAACAATAACAAAAATAATGAACCTTGTTTATATGTAGTCAATCAAATATCATACATATAAGTTCAACTATACAAGTGGGAATGTTTGCGTGGCTTATCTTTCGAGATATATTGCTAGCTCATATTAAATCAAATGTACACTCAAGAGACACGTGAGTTTGCGGTTTAAGAGATGACATGCATTGCAAATTGAAACAACGGTGATGTGATTATGAAAAAATTTAGACCCTATGTATTCCTTGTTTTTATGCATTACAATGAGCGAGACACGTGCCTTTTACAATTTAGATTACAATGTATTTGTTAACCTTGCATACAAGACAAAAAACATTTATAAAGTTTATCATCATAAGTTTTATCCATTTGAAAGTGATAAACATTGACCTCAATATTCAAGTCCAAATTTTATAATTAATCCTTTCATATGATAAGACACATTAGGAAGACTACCCATTAATCATATATATAATGAATTGGACAAAACAATTTTAAATAAGTCTAAGAAACATTCATTGTATCAAACTGAATGGCTTAATTATAGTAATTGTTCATTTAGACAAGTTAATGTGTAAGGTTGTGTGAAAAATTTTATTTATGTCGATGGTTAATTTGTATTGTTAAACTTATATAATATATTGTATTATGTTAGTCTTATTAATACAATCAATATTATTAGAAAATTATTTATTTTTGTTTTCAACTTTATAATAATTAATTTTATATAAGAAATTTAATTCACAAAATTTAAAAATATTTAACAAAATTTTAAACTAAAACTATGTTTTAAAAAATATATGAAAGAAAACAAGTCATGAATGAAATCGTGACTTTTGTAAAAAAAAAAAGATGACAAGTCTTTTATATACATAATTTTAAAAAAATTGTTAAAAACTTATATTATTCAATTTAAAAAAAAATAATGAAGTTATTGAAACTATTATGACTTTGGATGCAAACAAATGAAAATTATGCCCATTGTTACCACTTGTATAAAAAAAATACAAAAAATGCACAAGTCGTCAATTTATATATGACTTCTAAAGTATATTCATATATGTCATCGGTGACTTACCTTTGGTTAAGCAATTTTTCAAAATCTATTCCTTTATGGTAAATTGAAAATAATCTTTTTTTTTGGTAAAAAAATATTGATCTTCATTAATTGCTTGATTACATTTTCAAAGTAAAAAGATACTAAATCCCTTTTATACTCCTTCCTAAAAAAACATTGATAGAGTTATTGACGAAGCAGAAAATAAATTAAGGACAAGAAAGCAAATACAAAGGTGATTTTTTTATTTTATTATTGTATATGATAGTTAAGAAAAAAAAATCCAAAATTCATTCCTAAGTTCTCTTCCAATAGGAATGTGTAACGTAGTGAAGCTTATTTGAAGTAGAACGACGAATGTAATCATCACATGCAATGTTACCTTTATTTTCGTAAATTGTCTAAATACCTACAAATGCACACTTTTGCATACTTCACCACTGTATCATAGCTTACTTTTGCTTAAAATCATTTCTTTTCATCATGATTGACAGTAACATCTAAAAAGTAAATTATAGATTAGTAAAAAATAAACATTTACAGTATATAAATTAAACTAAATATCTCTCTCTATATATATACACACACCTTAGTTAAACAAGGCAAAAAAAGTATGAGAAATGGTATTTTTTACCAAATGAGGGTAATTTTCTTTCAACATTATCAAATGGAGGTAGATTTTAAAAAATTACTTGATAAAAAGTAAGTCATAGATGAGAAACACGACTATAGTGTAGAAGTCAAATGTAAATGCACAGCTTGTGCATTTTCTTTGTTCTTTTATTAATTTTTATAAAAGTCGTGATAAAAGATACGACTTTCATTTTTTTTCCAAAGTCATATTAATATGCATGAGTTTGTATTTTTTTTATTTTTAATTAAACAAATATAAGTTGTGGGACTAATATTTTTTTTCTAAAGTTGTGAATATGATCATAACTTCTATTTTATTATTATTAGCAAAATCGCAAACTGAAGCTTGATCCCAACCTTTTTTTTTTTAAATTAACATAACCAATATTATGAGTTAATATTTGTTTTGCAATTTGTTTAAATAATAATGCAATAAAATACTTATAATTTTAAATAAAATTGTAATGATAATAAATATAAATTAAACTTACCTTATAAGATATTATTTTTTATAAAAAATTAATAGTGGAATGATATCCTACATTAAGGTCTTCTGATTATGGATCGTGATCGTTGGTCTTGTTGTACTTTATATATATGTGTTTATGATCTTTTTAAGGTGGTTGTCCATTATTTGTTTTTGCTCCTTCTCCTTTTATTCTAAGACCAATACGTCTTGTCATTTGTTGTTGGAGTAAGCACACAAGTTTTCGATAAACATCATAATCACCATAACCATCATCATTATTATTGTTATTATATTATTATTGTTATTAGTATTATCATTATTCTCGTGACCTATGTCGTACATTTGAGTAGGCAATATTGAATGATAACATTTCATTAAACGTGGTAGGTTTTATGTAGATGGCGATGTGTTGAATGTGGTAACAAACATTTGTGAGTATTCTTCAAAAACAATTGAAATTGAAAGGAACTCGATTAAATGAATATTGAGACATATGTGATTAAAATCATGATAATTGAAAACTCTGTTCACCAAATAAAGTCACGTATCCAAAAAAGTCAACTGATTTATAGTTATATTGTGCATGTGATTAATAATGATGTTAAGACATATTTAGAAAGTCTTATTAGAGGTAAATTAGGTTCTACATGTGATTGATGATGATGATATAAAGAATTATATTGAAAAGGGAATTACAAAGTTAAAAATAGTTATGAAATAGATTTTAAACTCGTGTGATACACAATTTCATTTAAATTATATATTTTTATATTTATATTTAATATTTTTAAAAATTATATGTGTATATATAAAATTATCAATTTTAAAATATTTAGTAACATATTAAATATAATTACATTGAAATTATAAAAGCTGATTAATTATATTTTTAATTAAGCAGATGTTAGCTTCAAAAATATTAAGCACACTAAAATTTATTCTAATTTGTTTTTTCTCCATGTAATAATAGTGATATCATATATATACAAAATGTATAATTCAAAAATATAAATATATAATGAATATCAATTTATAATTATTTAAATTTTAGTATTCATGCTTGAATCATGTATGCTTGTAATTAATAACATTCACATGTATTAATTAAAAAATTAAAATTAATTTTAAATCATTTTGATGATTACTAATTTTAATCACGTAATACTGTTAAAATTTTAAATTGATTATCATCATTGCGACTTAGATTGGACATTTTTTGCTAATGCAATGAGACTTGTCCAATTTATTAGTATTATTATTGCTATTATTATTATTATATTAACTTGTTCTTTAATTTTAATTCATTACTTATTATTTTATTTCATGTTCAACTTATTATTAAAATAATTATGTTATGTCTTTTGTCACTAGATATGACATGAGGGCACTTCAACTTGAGGCAAAGTTGCTTGCCATGAGGTAAGAGTTTTGATAAGAGTTATATCAAATTTCAAGAGATAAATGTACTCAACTGTATGATGGAGGAAATTGATATGATCATATGACCACAAAATTTGTTGAGTGTATGAAATTTGTCTTGAAAATAGTATGGAAATTACCTATTATTGCCTTAGTCTAGGTAACATTTACTAAAATAAATGGCTTGTTTGTTAGTGAAGGAATGTAAATGGTTAATATGATGAAGGCAGGACATTTGTACTCTAAAGAGGTATATGTGATAATGCAAGAAAGTTAACTTATTGCTAGCTTGCATTACTGTTAGATTATTTTTCTTTGATTCGGCAAGTGTACCGATTTGATTGTAATATAGTACTTTTGTAAGTACGGATGTCGTATCCACAGGAAACAGATCAGTAAATATTCTTTTGTTATAAAGCTCTCTGGGTATTAAGTAAAATGAATAATTGTTTAATTTAAATTTGGGAAAAAGGGTTTTCAAAATAATTTTAGAATAAACAAAATATGAGTGAACCAAGAGTTGATTTATAATATTTCAATGATGAGAATTGGGATTGAATGTATCTCATCGCACTTTCTTGTATTTTG
>JAMLFT010008519.1:0-13626 GCA_026544285.1 Pachyrhizus erosus | reverse complement strand
AATTTAATTTTAAAGAACTATCTAATAATTGTTTTCCAAAGACCAAAATTGGCCAAATGATTTTTTTTTTTTACCACCAATTTCACTCTCTAATAAAGAAAAATAGTTTTAAAGAAATACTCTATGCAGTGAAAATTTAGAATGACATACTAGCTTGGTTTGTGTCATGAAAGCATTTTCGTTAAGTAAAACTTTATCAACTGAAAAATTAACGTCTCAAAACAAATTGAATTATTTTATGACTTTTTTTTTCAGAAGTCAAATTTAATTAACTAATTTGTTTTTTCTTAAAGATCATACACACTCTTACAAAAATAAATTATTATCTTTTTAATTTTTAAACTTCTTTAAGATTTTATGTTTCTAATGTTTAACAGAAAATACTTACCTTGTGTGTCCTCTCCATTTTTGATAAATAAATATATGAAAGAGATTTCATATCAATACTATAATAAATAAAGATAATAACTTTTTTATTTAAATATGAATTTGATTCTTAAAATTTATTTTTTTGTTTTTTTTTTTATTATTTTAATCATTTAAAAAAATTATTTTAATTTTTGATATCAAGTAATAACATTAAATGATATCGTAATATCGATTTTGATAATTTAATTGAATAATCATATGTAATTTTTTTTTCAATAAATTATATTTTAAAATTCTCATATATTAAAATAGTTAATAAAATTAAATTAATTATTGATGAATTTAAAACACATTTTAATAAAAAAAAATTACACGTGATTGTGTTATAAAACTTTTTAATAATGTAATAAGTCATTAGATTATTAAAGTAACTAAACTTAATGAATTATTAGATAATTAATGTCATTGTTTTGTTATAATTTAAATGATAATAAAAATCAAAATAAACAAATTATCTAATAACAAATATTAAAATTATTTTTTTTAAATAATCAAAATAAAAATACATTTTAAAAAATCAAAATAAAAAAAATTCTAGAATCAAATTCATATTCAAACTAAAAGAAGTTGAAATGTTGTTTTCTTATTAAAAGTGTGTTTAGCTGGGGGGTGGGTTAGATGAAGTTGTGGGCAAAGATACGTATTTGAAGAAAAGTGTGTTTATGTAGATAGTTGAAATGCTTTTACTTTTCCAGCTTGAAGATAATCTCTTATCATCATTATTATTATTTTCAAAAATTCTTCTTTTCTAGAATCAATGGTCAGCAATCACTACAATTAATTATTATTGTTACTTGCTTAATGTTTAGATTTGATTGTAAAATGAAAAGATTGGGTTTAGCGGTGCAATAGTAAAAAAATGTGATTGAAAATGACAGTACTTCCTCACCTTCCTATGATTTCATTGTTAACTTTTGCTTCAAACTTCTAAATGGTGCCCATCATGGGTTTGTGTGACTTAAGAGAATCCCTCCCCCCACCCCATCTTTTTATTTTTGCTGCCCCTCCAAACCTGAATTGGATTTAGATGAACTTTAACTTCCTTGTGGTTATTCAATTTTGGCTTTATGTAGGTCAAAGCCTATAGCATGTTAAATCGCATGTCATCAATAGACAATATGAGAACTAAATATAAATAAGCAACCATCCATCATCATTATCCATATTTGCAAGAAAAAATATAGGGTAACATGCACTCTTAGTTTTGGTTACGCCATCTTTCAAAAACAATAGGAAAAGTCCTTTTGATTTTTCTACCATTTGAAACTATCTTGTATACAATATAGAAAAAGTTATCCGTTCAATTACTTTTTTTTAACACAGTACATCATCATTATTTATCACTTACAATATTTTTACTTTATACAATGTGTATGTTGACGTATGTAGCACTTTGTAAAACACTAGTGTCGGAGAAAGAAATTCGCTCAATTAATGCTTTGAATAGAATACATCATATCATAATTATTTACCATTTATCATATACAATGGAGCACAAGTTCCCAAACTTTGTCGTAGAAATTATTACAACAAATTTTTAGTCAAATTTTGCATCTTAGTTAAATTTTTGAAATATTACTCCTCCCGTATAGACGTCGTGTATTTAGGAAATTGCTTTCTTAGATGTTGACTCAAACTTTCAACCATGACAGCGAAAGTGTTTTTTTTTTTTTTTTTTTTTTTTTTATCAGTTAGGCTATTCTTTATTGATTTTTGTTAGTATTCTTCTAATAATATAAAATCCTTAATTTTATTACTCCAAATTGATTTTGTTTTGCTAGTACATTTTATGTTTTTAATGATTAGAATGTAAATTATATATTATATTAATAGGTGAATATAGTAAACCCTTGATGTCTAATCATGGAAGGTATATTTTATTTGGTTGATTTAATGATTTTAGAGGTAAAGTTCTTGTAAGGCTTCCCAGTGATAAGGATTGTTAGACACTTTGAAGTTTACCCAATGGGGCTGGGCTTTTGGACCACAACAATAGAGTTGGAATTAGGTTCATGTTCTGCTTAAAGAGGAATAAAATTGTTTTACAATTGATTGAGAAAGGTGCTAAATGCCAATCTTTTAAAATTTATTACTGAATAAAGTTTACATTCAGTGGCATTCCGGGCCAAAATGTGATCACAAGCACAATCTTTTAAAACTCGGCACATATGCCACCTTTTTTCTTCTACTTGCAAGGAATATGGTTTGGGTTTCGGTTTGCCCAATTGAATTGGCATATTCTGAAAAGGATATTGTCTAGAGCTTTGAAGAGGGGAGGGGGAACTGTGTTGTAGTATTCTCCTGTGCTTAGGCAACAGTTTGGTAACAATGATTGACTTTGATGCTAATGGGATTTTGAGTAATTGTGCACAGTGTTCTTCTTTTCTCCTACAATTGTGTTTTACAAAGTGCTTTATAGTAAAATGAGGAAGCCAAGCCTCCCATTACTATCATTTCTATGTGGAAACTTTGAACCTAAACATTTGCATGCCCCTAAATTTCAGGCTAGGCCTATAAGGGTCAAGTACCTATAGTTTGCTTTCTGCCATTCAAACTCTCCCTTCATCATAATAATCACTTGCAATTGTGTACGAATAGGTTTTGTCCACTGTAATTTTTTGCTAATATTTAAGCAAAAAGTTAAAAAAAGATGTTGCAACATCAAATAAGTGGGCATTATAAAAATAAAATATTGATTTTTTCAAACTAAACCTTATTAACGGGAGATGATAAATGGATATTCTATTGGAAACTTACTAGCGAATATATATTTTAGTTTACCATCGTTGTGTGAACACATTCTGTCTTCAGTTATAAAACGTATTCCAATATGCATATCATTTTTTGTTTTTTTGGTCTGAACATGTATATCACTTAAATCAAACTTTTTAATTCCTTGTTGAACACTCGAAACCCGAAATTTCGTCTAAGGCCCACGGGCCAATTAGTTTATTCCATAGGAGGCTCCAATTCACGCTGCCTATTTTATTCTTCGCACCACTTTCCTTTGTTTTAAACCATTTTTTAAAATAAAAATACTCTTTACAGAAAATAGTTTTTGTAATGTAGGTATATTCTAATATATTATAGAAAATAGTATTTATAATTTAAATTTTTTATCTATGAAAATTAATTTCTATAATGCAAAAAATATTACATTAGGAAATCTAATTTTTATAATACATTAGAGTGTAATTACATTAGAAAAAATATTATCTGCAAAATATGCAAAAAAAAATGGGTTGTGAGTATGAGATGAGAGAGAAGAGAGGTATTTTCACAATGAAAAATGATAACGATACTTTCTCTAACACTATTTTTTTCTAATATTATTTATATGAATGACAAAAATTTATACTTTTGGTGGATCATATTCTTATTTAATGAGTCTCTCATAATTTAGAATTGATACCCACTAAAATTGATTATTTCTAGTAAATATTAATGAATTAATGAGAGAATGTTAGAAGGAGAAGGTAAGAAAGAGTGTAACTAGTATCCTCTTTGAAAATATAAAATTAGAGAAAGAGGGGTGTAAAAAGAAAAAGGGGTTCCTGTGAATTATTGGGCCATAAGATAAACTTCCTTTGGGCTCCAGACCAATGCTATACTAGTAAGCCACGTATTCGTATTCACAGGCTTGGAAATTGTTTGTACCACTTTCATGGAATCAAAAAACCGAAAATGGATATCCTGAAGAAAAAAGGTGCAAAATGATACCAAAAATCTACTAACAGAGAAAACTTTCAATTTTTGGTTTTCTGAATTTCGGATGGTTGACTCTAATTTTAGGAGCTGAAAGGTGCTAAATCTTACGTTGGACAAAATGTGGATCCGAGGATTCAGTTTGTGGATCAAAGGTTGCACTCTGCTGGCCTTAATATCTGTAATTTCCGCTCTGGAACCCGAACTGGGATCGACCCGCGTCGTCTTTCAGGTTTTTCTTTGTGAAAATTTGTATCAAGTTTGATCCTTTTTTGTTTTCAATTATAATTGCTTGGATTTGCAGTAAAAGCTCGAACTGGGTTTCATACATGCTGAGTGCTTTCCGTGTTGTAGACTTGTAGCTATGATCACTCTCTGTGCTCAATTAAGTTCTTAAGAAATAGAGAAGTTCAAAGTATAGATTCCCATGTTGTTGATTGAGAAGATCTCCGTTATTTATGTTCTAGGTGTGAGTGAAGACTGGAATCAAGTAGCTCATTCAGTGAAAAATCCTGTCTTGCTTTGGAAACTTGGTTGCCTAGTATATAACTTGTTTCTCAAATTGATATAATTTGTTTATTGTTGTTTCTTGGCCTATGGTGTGACTTAGCTTCTTGTGTTTTTTGATGCAGACAAAGTATGGGGATATTGAATTTGGTTTCTTTCCAACTGTTGCACCCAAAACTGTCGAACACATTTTTAAGCTCGTGCGACTTGGAGGCTATAACACTAACCATTTCTTTCGGGTATTGTTCTCTGGAAACAGCTAGTGAGCATTGGGTTTTATGAAGTTGGTGGGTGTTGTATTGCTTTGTGAGTAAATGGTTTTGAATTCAAATCTAGGTGGATAAGGGATTTGTGGCCCAAGTAGCAGATGTTTCAGGTGGAAGATCGGCTCCCATGAACGAGGAACAAAAAAGAGAAGCAGACAAGACTGTTGTTGGTGAATTTAGTGAAGTTAAACATGTTCGGGGTATTCTTTCCATGGGAAGGTTAGGTCTCTCTTGAGTCTTGACAGCAACTGATGGTTGTAGCTTTCTTATTTCTGCTGAAGTTCTTGATTTCTTGTCATTCTTGTCGCTCTTTGGTTTTCGTCATTATGGTGCATTTATATATGGTTTAGTTTAACTTTGACAACTTATTAGCTATTAGTTCCAGTCTGTGCTACATTTTGTTTGGGTTCAAATATTATCCACACTTTAGTTAAATGATATCTATTTTTCTTTTTGACTAACCTTCTTTGTAAAGATTATTAAAATGAAATTACTATATTAATACTATAATTAACTATAAAAACCAACAAATCAAAGAATAAAAATTTAAACTACATCAAACTCAATAAAAAAAATGTTCAAACTTCTAAGATATTTTCAAACTTTAATCATAAAACACAAGAGTTACCTCAAGTCCATCCTAATAAAGCAATTAAATACAACTCTTTGTAATGTTAATACAGGAAAATCAATAAACAACATGAAACAAGCTATTTATCAACTTCAACATATATCATTAACATCGTTGTTAAATGGCAGTGCCATGGCGGAATGACTTGGCAACTGCCATAGGCAATTTGTGAAGGGAGGCATGCTATGGTGGTGCCATAGGATTCAATGACATGTTTATATGGTGGAATTTTGGTCTTCTGCCATATTCTGCCATCTACCATTGATAAGTTTGATCATTAGCATTAGTTTTATTGTCCAAATCAATGACTTGACTTTAGAAGAGACAAGACTTTAGGTTTTTAAAGGCTTGACTGGCATTGATTGGTCAGATACTGTTTAGTATTCATGAAGTTAACAAAGACTAAAATCCCATGGGTTGTTGAAAGTGGCTAAAACGATAAAAGATGGCTCTGGAATTTAAGCGTTTGGAATCTTTGCTATTCTGATACATTTAATAAAATATATGCGAAACACTTATTTGGAGTTTTATGACTGATACTAGTTTATTGAATATGCTATTAGCAGTGGGACGGGTATAGCTAATATTTATTCAGAGTGCTGTAGAATTTATAATCTTGACACATGATTTTAGGGAGTAATCAGCTATATAACAGTTCTCATTATGAAATTTCTTAAACCATTCTTTTGGTTTGAGACTTTGTTGGAAGTCCTGACGTATGCAAATTTGTTCTTACAGATATGATGATCCGGACAGTGCTTCATCCTCATTTTCAATGCTACTTGGGGACGCTCCTCATCTTGATGGCAAGGTTGGGTAACTATAACTACAATATCATTGCAAAACATTCACTCATATCTTACAATTTTGGCAATTGATATACTGATGAATGCCCTTTTCAGTATGCAATATTTGGAAAAGTTACTAAAGGTGATGAAACATTGACAAAGCTTGAGCAACTACCTACCCGTAAAGAGGGTATATTTGTAATGGTATACTAGAAAATCTTATCCATCTTGTGCATCGTTCTTTTTTCCCATTATTTAATGTTCAATCTTGAATCATATCATATACATAGATTTCCATTGTTTAAGAATTTTATAGATTTTTCCTCCCAACTATTGTTTTATTCTTTTACTTTGTGGAGAAGCCTTGCAAGGCTAGAGATACCTGTGGGAGAAGAGAAAAGGGATGGTGGGGGGTTGGGTGAGAGATTCTCAAAACTTGAATGCATAGATTTGTATGTATGTGTCTGGGAAAAGAAATTCTATATAGTAATATTTAGATTAAAATTATTCAGCTGTTAGCTTTTATTGCTAATTTTAGGGTGGTTTCTGTATGAAGGAATATTCCAGAAAAAAAGGTGTATCAAGTGAGAATTCATGGTTATTGTGAGAAAATGAAAACTATAAATTCGGGTCATAGTCATATATAACCATAGATTGATAGTAAGATTAAAAGTTGGTTAATGCTTACATGACCACTCAAAGTCATGTGCATTTATTTTTAATCTTGAAGCTTCACCATTCAAATAAATCTAATGGTTTATATTTGTTGTTCTTATTTCTCACAATAACAAAAATTCTCACTTGATACATTGTCATAAAAAAATTATGTTCATATGACAACAATTGTTTGTTTAAGGGTGAAGTTAATAACTGTAAATTGGTATTTCTAATACTTTTTATGCTTATTAGTGAATGTTGAAGTCAGCACTAGAATGTTTTGCAACTTAATTATTTCCTAACTTCGTTGAGGTCTCTGTAGTTGTTATCAGCATTAGACTGATCAATTGACTAATTGGATTTTTAATAGAACAAACACATGCATGCTTATCTTTTGTTTCAAGTTTAGTACAAAGTTTAAAATTACTCAACATGATTATTTCTTCCTTTGTACTTGGATAATATTGTTTTTCTTTTTCCAGCCAATGGAGCGCATCACTATTCTGTCATCATATTACTATGGTAAGAATCTTTTAATTTTGTTTTTTTTGTTGCCTGTTGGTTAAAATAAACAAATTCCCTTTAGTTTCACCTGGTTTGGATTTTTGTCCCTATAGTGTTTTCTTGAGTTTGAACCCTATAGTTTCACTTATTTAGATTTTGGTCCTTCAGTGACCAATATCTAATTTGAAACTATAAGGACCAGACCTTTATGGAAGTTAGGGATCGATACCTTGACGAATATAAACTTTAGGGCTAAAACCTAATGACAGGACCAAAACCCAACAAATTGAAACAAAGGGACAGATACGCAACAATAAAATATAGGGACCAAAATATAAAATTGAACAAAACTATATAGGGAATAACCGTTTTGTAACGTTGCCTTTAATATCAAATGTTTACATCATGAATGACTACCTTGTTAAAAAAACTGCATTGGAAGATGCCCATATTTTATGATGCATCTCAGGCCTTCTGGGTTCATTGACTGATAAAAATTTAGAGTCAAAGACTCAATCACTGTTGTGATAAAATGAAATTACATATACCTTCTCTCTTTATTCAAAACCTACACAAATCTCATTTGACAAATCAAAAACCACTACAGCCAAGTTAAGCTACTAACATAAATGATGAGGAACATTCATAGTCTTAGATCGCATTCAAAGATCAATTAGGCCTTGGAAAATGGCTTATATCATCACCTGGTATTATCTTACCTCCACTCTCAAGAGATTTTTGGAAATGTTACTAACTGAACCCTTATCCTTTGCTACCATAATCATTCCATTAGGCCTGGTCCACTAATTCTTGAAAATTACTTTCTTTCTCAGGATCCAAATTCTTTTCTTTATTCATTTTGGCTTGGCCCTTTAGCTCAAAAGATTGGCCCCTTTTTCTTTAATTCCAGTCTTGCCCTTTCTTCCTCCCTTTGTTTAATATGTAATTCTCACTTAGTGATGATGAAGCTGTAACATGAAGATCTACCAACCTCCCTGTGAAAGTTTGAGTGAGTGACTTACAATGGAGCTTCATATTACCCAGTTAGGTCCTCACTAATACATTGTTCTAATTCCATTTCTCCACTGTTCTAGTCTTGATCACCAGAACTTCATGCATGAGCTGTGCCAAGTTCATCCATTTGGACAATGTCCTATCCTTAGACAATGATGTAAGGATCGAATTGCGTGTCCTTACTTTTGCACTCACCTCCTTGAGCCCCCTCAGGAAGATTCCCCCGAAGGTGTTCTTGCTCTAAAGACTAGAGGGGTCATGCAAAAGTCTCAAATTTTATGTATGCAAGAAGCATGCAGTTAGGAATAATTTTATGTATGTTCTTGATAAGCACATCCAAGATTAAATTAAACAAGATACATGACTGAGTCCTGATCTAATCTTATCATCATAAGAAAGTCCACTCTCACCTCGTCAAGTTCTCGTGTTAGTAGTTACCTCATCAAGATTGCCACAAGGACACATTACTGATTTTGGATGGAATCAGTGTAATTCCAAGTTCAGAATGTGTTCCTATCTAGTGTCTAGTTTGTTTGTCTCTTAAGCTTTTCTATATATCTGTGTTGGATTCTCTTTCCCTCTGAATCCCGCTGTTTGTATTTTCTGTTAGACACAGAGACAGAAAATTGTGAACAAGACAGATCAATTTTGAAGCGCAGACTAGCTGCCTCAGCTGTTGAAGTTGAAAGACAGGTAATAAACGTTATCAGATTCCAGACCATAATGTTTGTTCCACTTGTTAACATAGCTTTCACGTGCCACTTTGCAGAGGATGAAATGCTTCCCCTGATAAAAGCAAGTTTGATATTTATTTGGAATGAACATTACACTGCTGCATTCTCATTTTATATAATGTCCAAGCAGTGTATCCAGATATTGCTTTTGTTATTATGTATGAGAAATTGTTCTAAATATGCACAAACACGTATTCAAGCAGTAAGCTCAAGAGCTTGTTTGTATAATCTCCATTTCCTGAATGCTCAAAATTTTTCTTTACAACAAAGGCTTAATAGGCAGTTTGATTTAGATTTTTTTTTCCTTACAACAGATAAAAGAAAGAAAAAAAAAGGAAGCAATTTGGTATAGATTTTAATATAATTAATTTTGAACGGTTGAACGTAATTATGATCTATGTTCAAATTAATTTTTGCAATAGATCTTACATTAGAATGTGTAAATTGATTTTAGACCTATATCAAACGGAACAAGATGTTAAAAGGTTGTGAACAAAGATCCATGTTGTCATGCTGTCGTCTAGACACCAGTTGGTCAATTTCAAAGCTAAAAATTTGTTATTGATCCTAATTTGATGCCTATGATAAGCTTCTATTGTTGTGTGCTATTTATTAGGATTTGTATTTGTATTTGCATTTTGGATGCAGTATATTTATGTTATGCCCTGTTTACATACTTCCAAGTGTAGATAGATTTATATTTATATTTCATTCGTATATTTGTGTAAATTTTGTTTTATTTTGTTGTTTTAGCAAAATTCAACATATATCAATTTTTTTTATCACCAAATTTCCTTGTAAGGGATTCAATGATAAAAAAAGGGCATTATAAGGTAGTTCAGGGATATAAAAAAAATATAATAGACTAAGGAGGGTTTAGTGATGTAAAAAGGTACAAAGGGATAAAATGTGAAATTACAGGGGATGTGTGAAATTTAATTTACCATTTTAGAAGACTAATATGATTTTACAAAGCATGTATATTATGTGTTTTGGTAGAAAATAATTTAGTTAACATTAATTATATTTTCATTTAATTTTAATTATTTAATAGTTTTTTAATTCCTATATATGTCATCAATTTAAGGGAGTGTTTAGTATAAAGAAATTTTTTTCATGCTTGACAACCATCATTCATTCTTGAAAATCTTGATTCTTAGGAATGGTTAAATTATTTGGTTGGCCATAAATATTGTTATATAGGTTTTTTGAAAATTAAAGAGTAACATTGTTTTTTTATTACAAGCTTTAATTATTTGTTACAGTAATTTTTTTAACTAAAAAAAAGTTAGATTTGCATCTCCAATAGGAACATTTTTTTTGTGAAAAACATAGCTAAAACTATTTTCGGAAAACATTGTTTCTCAATAATGTTAATTTTAAAAAAAACAAACTAAACATGAAAAACAAACATTTTTAACTTCAAATTTTTATAAAGCTACCTTATATTTAATGTTTGTGATAATGATAATTAGTATTCAACGGATAAATATGTTTTAATCAATAATTATATGTGATATTTTCCATTAGAATATTAGGACAAATTTTTTATGATGCAATGAAAATTAAAATAATTATTTGTAATAACATATATACATATTATTCTATTTATTTTAACATGTTAAATAATTCTTTCAAAGCAGACTTTTTTTTTTAAAAAAAAATTATAACTTTGCTTAAATATTTTTAATTATGTATTGGATATATTTTTTTAAAAGGAATTTATTACATATAATGTTAATAACTAATAAGTCATGTTATGAAAAAGGACTTATTTAAAATAAAGAATAAACGTTATGTATTTCAACCTTTTATTTTTAATAAATTGTTAATAATTATTTCAAATGATTTTTTCTTTTTTTTATTTAACTTGTATAGTCATTATTAAAGAGGACTAATTTTTGATATCTAAATTCAATTTCTATTAATAAAAAATTCAATACCTAGGAATTAAAAAAAAAAAACTTTTACAGTGATTCAACTTTTAAGGACTTGATCAAAAGTTTGTTTTCCACATAAGATTTCAAATTTTAATCCAAAAATGCAGTATATTTAGTAAATTTATAAAAATATAATAGACTGTTATATTAAATTTAATGTCTAATTCCTAGAAAGAAAGCAAGGGAAGATAGTAACGGCAGAGAAGTAATTATAATTTTTTTCTTTCTAAAAGCTCATTTACCTATATATTTTTATAAACTTGTTTTTTTTTCTTTATAAAAATAAATTTGCTTAAACTTTTAAGAGTTTTTCAGAAAATGTATTTAACTCAATTTCTTTTTTAAGAAGAAAAAATTAAAAAAATAAAATCAAACATTACCTTATTATAATCTAATTCCAAATTTAAAAATTCGTAATCAAGAATTGAAGACTCACACTTATTAGTAAGGTTGACTCTATTTTTAAATGGTTTTTCAATTAAATTTCACATAAAATATTATTATTTTATGAAGATATCATCATATTTATTAATGTAAAGACTGGTTGATTAAGTAAATATATAATTAGGAGCATTCTTGATTTTGGATCATTCATAAATATAAATTGACTCATACCAAATCAAATAGTTTAGGTTAAACTTTTAGTGTGTTAGAATCAAATCCAATTCAATTCATTCAAACTTACTGATGAATGAATTAGGTTACAAGTTTTAATTTGTAAATCTAATGTCCTAATTCGAGAACCTGTTAATAATGTTTAAATATTAAAATTATTATTATTTATATATTTATATATATATTTATGTATAATTAAATATCAAAATTATTATTTTTATAATATTAGTCTATTAGTTATAAGTACTAACAAGTAATACATTACACACACTAATACATATTAATTGACTTTATTGACATTTTGACTATGCTCTCTATGTCTTTTAGATTAGAGTTTCTTTGTTTTTATTATTAGGATTTTCTTCCTTTCTTTTCCGTCATAGTTGAAAAACATATGATTCAAGACATCTTTGGTATCTTTCTTTGGTGAAAATTTGTTTTTCTCTTAATGTTTCACATGGACGAGTTTCATGTATTAATATTTATTTTGGTTTTGTTCTTTTTATATTATTGTAAAAAAAATTAGGTAGAAAATATATACCTCATTTTATTGTCTTAATTACAATTAGGTTCATGAGAATAGAATTTTATCTTATAAAAAATACTAGTTTTAAAAAATCATAAATAAATTTAAATATTTTAACTCATTGACTCAACTTGTTTGTGAATGATTTGGGTTGAGTTTTATAAAAAAAAATTTAAAAATTAAACCCAACTCAACTTCGTTCAGATTTAATTAGATTAAATAATGAGTGTAACTAAACTCAACCCAACTCAACTTATTAACACCCGTTCATATAATATCATCTTCATGAAAGAATAATATTATTAAAGATGGCAAGATGTTATCTCGTGGACAATTAATCAACTCATCCTTTGTTATGAAAGTTGGAAAAAAAAATCCTTCCAACACTACTTTTTTTATAAATGGTCATTTTAATTTTAATATTATTTTGATAGTTTAATTTAATTTTAATTTTAATTTAATTTTAATTTAATTTTAATTAATCTTTAAAATTGACTTTATTTATAAATAGTCTTTTGTATCAAATTGAAGTTAAACTACTAAAAAAAAATATATCTTGATTATTTATTTATTTTAAATCCTAATTATTTATTAGTTTATTTTTATAAGACATTTTCCAAACATTAAAACATAATAAAAATTAGAATTAAGAAATCAGATAAACTTTTTAAATATTTTTTGTTAGTTTTTTTTTTCTTTCTAAATTCATATTTTATTATATTTTAATATATGAAAAAAAAAATTAAAAGAAAAGAATAAAAAAATTAATAAGTGATTGATATCTAATTAAACTTTAACTTGATAGAAAAAATTATTTATAAAACGGATAAATTTCAAGAATTAATTAGAATGTAACTAAAATTTAAAGTGTTTATTTGTAATAATGGAGAAGTTTAAGAATCAATTAAAATTAAAATAAAATTTATAATATCTATTTATAAACTAGATAAAATTTAAAGTCTGATTATGGTTAAATTAAAATTTAGGATATTTATTTATAGAAAGAGATAAAGTTTAAAAAGATTAAGTATTTTTTTTAAAAAATTTTAATAACATTTTTCTTAGTAGAATAATATTTGATGTGAAACTTATTTTAAAACATGAATTTTTTTAAACCTATTAAAAATTAAATAACAATCTTATCGATTAAGTATTCAATACTCGACTAAAAGATTTTAAAAAAATAAAATTAAAACTCTAATAAGATAGTATTGAATCATTAAAAAGCCTTATAATTGTAATTAACTTAGAATTAAATATTAATTTGATTTCTGCAAAAAAATAATACTTTTTTAATTTTGATCTTTGAT
>JAMLFT010008518.1:0-13626 GCA_026544285.1 Pachyrhizus erosus | reverse complement strand
GAAAACATCTTTTAAAATATGATCAACCAACATTTTTAATAAATATAAGTTAAAAATAAAATTAAAAAAATATTTCACATCTATAACATAGTAACAAAACAAAAGTAATAACCAATACTATTAATATATTAATAAATATATTTTCTATAATTTGAATTATTTATTCTTAAGTATAATGTATCTACTATATTTTATTAATTTAACATATGTTTGATCAATGTTTTGACTTTTAATATGAATATATAAGTAAAAAATATATTATTAAATAAAAGAGTTTATAACAAAATCTAATACCTAAAACATAACATACATAAAAATTTATTTCATTATTTTTATTTAAAAATTTAGTTTATAAACATATTTATTAAATAGATAAAATTAAATATGTATGATTATAATATATATGTGAAATATGTGTGAAATATATATAATATTTTTAATATATTGAAATCCAAATTAGAACAAAAATTATACTATCTTTAATTAAACTAAATTTGAAATAATTAGTAATAATTTAATATGGTCTTTAATGTTATTAATATAGCATTTATAGATATATAGATGTTCTATATAATGTAATTATAGCATTTATCAATAATATATATATAGTTTAAAAAAATATAAAACATAAATTATATATGTATTAATTACTATGTTTATTAATTATTAATTACATCATTAAGTATTGTATTTATTATGTGGAATTTATTATTGCATTTATTAAATATAATACATTTATTAGGTTTATTAAATGTAATGTGTTTATTAAATGTATTGTTTTTTATATGAATTTATATATGTTATTAATATTTGATTAAAATATACAATATCAATATTACGTTAGTTTAAGTAAAATTAAATTCAAATTCTAAACGTAAAGTCTTGATTTTTACAGATGGATGATAAAAAGATAAATCCTTTTAAAAGTAGTTAACCATATTCTTTAGTAAATAATTATCAATGCTATTAATATAATATTTATATTAATAATCTAATCAATATATTTTTCTATAACTTAAATTATTGTATTTTAAATATAATATATCTATTATATTTAATTAATGTAATATATGTTTAATAATCTTTTTACTTTTTCATATGAATATATACGTTAAAAATATATTATTAAATAAAAGTATTCATTACAAAATTTAATACCTAAAATAAAGTATACATAAAATTATTTTCATTGTTTTTTTGTTTATAAACATATTTTAAAACAGAGAAATTTAAATATGTATTAATTTAATATATATAATTTGATATGCATATATAGAATAATAATTTTTAAAATATTAAATTCAATTTAAAGATAAAATAAAAAATAATACATAGAACGAAGTAGATAATGAGAAAAGTCAAATATCCAGATAAAAATAAAAAGAGTGTAGTTTGAAATAGTTAAAAAAAAATAGTATATGAAATATATGTATGTATATATATAAAAGAGGGAGAAGAGAAAAAGATTAAAGATACTTAATTAAGATTATTTATTATAATTATAATTTATAATATAAGATGAATAATATTTTACAAATAAAATGACAATGAAAATTTAAAAAATAAAAAATAAAATGATGAACACATTCTCTGCGAGCGTTGTGGGATTAGTATGTTTGATTTTCAGATGTTGAAATTAGGTCCATCTTAAATGCCAAAGACTGTTTTTTGTATCCTAATGAATAATTAATTAATAATAACATTAACATTAGACTTATAAAGCTTCATATATTATGCACTAAGCACTGGAAAAAAAGAAAGAGGGAAGCAGCGGTAGTATATGGTATCCAATGTCCGTGACACGTGTGAGGAGGGTGGATTCAACCTTCACACGCATCACGCCACCCCACTTGCCCGCGCAGAGGGTGAGTATCCTGTGTCAGCATTTCGGTATTTGAAAGTTCAAAAACAAAAAAACCTCTCTCTCTCTCTCTCTCTCTCTCTCTCTCTCTCTCTCTTTCTCTCCCACTTCCCTCCTTTGACGCCACTAACGGGCCTCCATTAATGTTCACCCTTCTCCTTCTCTCTCTCAATTTATTGTTTTTATTATTATTATTATTTATTTATTTATCCCCACAACCGCAACACGCACTTTCTATTATCTCTAGCTAAGCTCTTTCAATCTCACTCCAGCTCTACGATCTGCATTCTTATTCTCTTTCGCCTTTTCCTTTTCAAATTTTGATTCTACTTAGCCGAGGATCCATCCTAATCCTAGGGTTTTGTCTCCTCCGGATTTTCTCGATCCACATTTCATGAACCGTCATGGAGAAATCCCCCCACTCCAACTCCAACGCAGCACCCTTTACTCACCAACTCCAACCACCTCTTCCTCAAGGTCACTCTCTATTTCCTTTTTTTTTTTTTTTTCTTTCTTTTCCCACTCAAAATCCCACTTTAAGCTGCTTCCTTCACTTTCACAATTTCCGATTCCTCCTGCTCCTTGCAACCATTTCAAATTTCAACTTTGCTTCACTTCTTACTTTTTGCACAACAAAAAAATTGGTCTTTTTTTTTTTAAAAAAATTATTACTTCGAGTTTCAGTTTATATAATTTTTTATTTTACTCTTGACATTTTTTTATCTATTTGATTTTTGGCTTTTACTGATGGATATCGGTTTTTATATTTATTATTTGTTTAAATTTGAGTTGTCAAAATTAAATAATTTTTACTTTTCATTGAGGATCAGTCCTCCGAGACAATAGTTTAACTTATTAGTCAGTCCAGTAGAGATAGATAAATCTTTAACAGTATGAAAGTGGAGGAATCTCTGCATAAACAACAACTAAGTCCTTTTCTCTCACCAGTCGAGTCTGCTACATGGTAAAAAATAATGATTATGAGCACCGGAATTTATGCTACTTTCTTTTTCAATTTCTTTTTTTATGGGTATGATTTCGTTCGTTTTCATAATGATTTTATGCGGTTATGATGTTTCGTGATCACGCATTACGGTGTTTAGCCATTGATGGTTTTCAAAAATGACTTTGTAATTCCTCTCTTTTTTGCTTCTGTTTTTATTTACTACCTGGTTCAACTGGAGCAGGATGGGTTCTATTCTTTCAATCGTTTCTCTCTTCTGTGATAAGGCAGTTCATGTTTCTATAACGATTTCCTGGTTGCTTCATTACCGTGATTTATATTCAGTTATTCCAAACATTTTTTTTCTTTTTCTCAGCAATATTTAATTATGTTTTCTCGTATCTGCTCCTGAACCTTCATTTGATGCTAATATTATCCTAACAATTGTTGTTTCCAGGGAACAAAGAGGTTCATAGACAGCGACAACCTCTGAATCTGTCTCCCGATTCTTGTTCATCTGGTGGTGGGGTTGCAGACAAGGATTCAGTAAGTTAGTTTTTTCCTTTTCTGTATCTTTTTCTTTCTACATTTGGTCATGATCTAGGTCAGGGCATTTATAAATGAAGCAATTTTCTTAATTCGGTTGTTGGGTTGCCTTTCCTTCTTCTCTATACTTGGTTATTTGTTAAAAAAGGAAAAAGAAACCCTGACAGTTATGAGCAAATGTGCTGAATCTTGCAGTTCTCATTTAAATTCGGGTGGAGATCTTCGAAACAGCTGTCTGGAACTCCGATTAAGAAGTTATTAGCTGAAGAGATGTCACCAAAAACTGAATCCAAAAGAAGATCACCTGGTGTCATTGCCAGATTGATGGGGCTTGATGGGCTGCCATCCCAGCAGCTTACTAATAAGCAGCATAGGTTTTTGTCTGAAAACCACCAACAGAAGACAACACAATTAGAGAAAACACGCAGCAAAGGAGTGCCATATGATGGTCATTCTTCTAGGAGAAGCTCAAAGGATCAGCAAGAATTTAAGGATGTATTTGAGGTCTCGGAGATTCCAAAGGTAGAGAGCAGCAGGTATCCATCACAGGGGTGTGCAGACTTGATGAGCACTGATGCTGAAATCTCATTCATTGAACAGAAGTTCATGGATGCCAAACGACTTGCAACTCATCAAGATTTACAGTCTTCAAAGGATTTCCGTGACACACTTGATGTTTTGGACTCTAACAAGGATCTTCTGCTAAAGTACTTTAAGCGGCCAGATTCTTTGTTTAAAAAGCATCTAAATGATCTTCAAACCGCACCTGTCCAATCACATTATGGTCATGTAGAAGCTATGGATATTGAGAAGTATGAACATGATTTCATTTTGAGGTCAGATAGGGAGAAAACACGGTTGAACTGCAATAGATCTCATGAGAAGCATCATGATGGTTATCCTTGTCATTTTGACAAAAGACATGTGATGAATAGTTCACCAAAATCATCAAAGCTTCAATTTAAGGGTAGACGTGGACAAAATGCAGCCCCCACAAATATCGTCCTCCTGAAACCTAATCTTGGAAAAGTGCAGAGTGGTACCAGAATTGCATCATCACCTTGTTCTTCACATAATTTTCTATCAGGGCGTGAAATTGATGCTGAACTTTGTCAAGTGACAAATTTGCCTGAAAGTGCCAGGTCTTGGAGGCAAGATTCTTTTGAATCTAGAGAAATTGCAAAGGAAATAACTAGGCAGATGAAAAATAGTCTTAAGAATGGTTGCATGATGCTTCCCACTTCTAGATTTGGAGGATACACTGGGGATGATAGTTCATGTAGTGTTTCTGGGACTGAATCTCAGGAGGAGTCTGAGGAAACAACTACAACTTTGGGAAATTCATTTGACTTAAACAACCGGAGCAGGCGATCATCCCGTTCTAGTGAATCTTCTGTCAGCAGAGAGGCAAAGAAGAGATTATCGGAGAGGTGGAAAATGGCACACAAGTCTCAAGAGGTGCAAGGCATCAGCAGGGGCAGCACACTGGCTGAAATGCTTGCCATCCCTGACAAGGAATTGAAGGCTGCAAATATTGACAGCATGGCTAGTGGTGAGGGTTTCCATGATAAATTTACTCCCAATAGCCAACCTGCTAAGTGGATTGAACCATTGGGTATCAGCAGCAGGGATGGTTGGAAGGACGGATGCATTGCTAGTTTGCCAAGGTCAAAATCCCTTCCTTCTTCATCTACTGCCTTTGGAAGTCCTAGAACATTCTTGTGCACTGAAGCACTTCATGATGATCGATTTATGGTTCCAAAGGATGCTCATAAACGTGAGAGGAGAAGATCTGGTCACAAGAAATCAAGGTCTTTGCATTCGTCGATTCAAAATAAAATGAAGATTGATCTTGAAGATTCACCCAAGCCGGAGGTTTTGGCTAGTGATTCTGAGACCATAAGAGATGCAGTTACGGATGTTGATTTGCATGTAACAAGTGGAAGCACAGTTGGGTCTTCTGAGCCTTCTAATAAGATGCTTCCTGAATTGTCTTCTCAGCTTTTGATAAAAGATGCCAGTGGTGCATTTGACCTTGATGATTCAATACAGCAGGTTAAGTTTCTAACGTTTTCAATTGGTATACTGATAATGTTTCCATTCACAGTATATATATTAGATCAATGATTTGGTTCTTGATGTTCATCTTATATCACATTATTAAGCCAATTAACCATTTAATTCAGTTGTCATGGCATTCCTTTTTTATTTATTTTGTCTGCTTCAGCCTTACTTGGCTATTCTTAGTTCTTTCACCAGTTGACGTCAAGGTCTTTCACAGAGATTTTAAATATTCTTTTGAACTTGGTATTATTCTAATAAAATATGTAAATGTTTTTGACAACAGAAATTGTTAATATAGAACTGAGTTCATTTTGCTGCTATTAATATTAATATTTTCAGTAACTGTTTAGATGCAGTAGTAGATGCATTCCCAGAGACCAAAGTTCTATTTTCTCATAATCCAATATGCAGGCCTGTAATTACTGAGTTGCGTAAAATTTTCAAGTTTCATTATGCATTTTCTTACTTGGTATGTTTGAATATTTCAGGATCTATCAGCTGGGTTATCTGGTGGAAGTTCAGTTCTCCAGGAACCACCTGTTTTGGGACTTGAATCTTCTTGCTGTAAAGATGCTGACCAACCCAGTCCTGTTTCAGTCCTTGAACCATCTTTTACAGATGATCTTTCATCTTGTTCCGATTGTTTTGAAAGTCTCAATAATGACCTACAAGGTAACTGAACAAAGCATTTATTGTGATTATTTTGCAATGTCAATGTTGTGTTTAATCTGCATCTTATGTCTGGATCCAATCGTTTCCTTTAGTTTATGTTTTATTTCCTTCATTTTAAAATTCTCCCTGCCGAGCTACGAGGTATCTGAGCCAGGCATTTATTTTGATTATTCTGCAATGTTAATATTGTGTGTAGTTCCTTTATTACTCAGTTCTTATTGCCAGATTTTTTTCTCGTAATTTCCATAGCAGTGAACAACAGCAGTTAACTTTGGGGGTGCAATATTATTAGACCCTTTTTTATCTATATTCTATTCGAGATGAAAACTGTAGTAATACATGCAGATTTATGTTTCCATAACCACGTGAGATTAGACAGTAGCTGAAAAGCAATTTTCTGTGTTTTTCCTTTTTAGCCTGCTCTTATACGTGACAATAACATCCTTTCATCCGTTGGCGATGTATAATGTAGAAAGTGGAGACCAAATGATATCTTCCATAAAAGTTTTGGGTCTTCGGCGACAATTGTCATGATGTATATTTTTGGGAAAAAATGCTGTGTGAATGCTTTTTTCTGTTATTTTGATTTTTAGTGTGAAGGCTTTTAAGTTTTAACAGCCAATGGATTTTGCTCCTTATTGAATTGAAGTTAGATTTGATGATTTACTAATGACAGGGTTTGCTTCTGTTACGTTAGTGTAATCTAGGGCTGCACAATTACCTCATCAATCCCTTGACAACCATGTTAATGGCTTTTAGGTCCTAGTATGCTTAGCAATCTCTTTCTAAGCATGTGATTTGAATTGAATCACCTGCACAAATCATTTAGACATGATAATCACTTGCACAAATCATTTTGTTGCTCATACTTTTTCAATGATTCACTGTTTTGAAGCTTACATAAATTATCTTATTGAGCTTAATTGATGAAATAATATTTTAAGGATTAATCAGCTTTCTTTTGAGCATTTGAGATGTGTGTTAGACTCGTGCCCTTTTCCTGTTTCCTTGTTTTTACGAACCTTTATTGTTGTTAGGGCTGAGAATGCAACTCCAGTTGCTGAAGTTGGAATCTGACGAATATGTGGAGGCACCCATGATAGTCAGTGATGAAGATGGTGGAGAAGCATCTACTGGAATGTTAGAAGACAAAGGATTACGTAGGAGGACTGAAGATAGCTGGGAGTGTTCCTACATTATTGATGTCTTGTCTGAATCTGGCATTGATGGAACTCAGCCAGATGATACAATTTTGGAGCTTTGGCATTCCCTAGAATGCTCAGTGAGTCTTTCTGTGTTTGATGAGCTTGAAAAGAGGTATGGTGATTGGACTACTTGCTCAAGGTCTCAAAGGAGATTGCTTTTTGACCGTATAAATTTGGGAATTGTCAAGATCAATGAGCAATGCACTCATGCACTGCCATGGGTGGGTCCAGCAACCACAAATGTGATTGGTTCCAATTTGATCAAGAATGGGTTCCGAGATGGCCTTTGCAGGATGCTAGTGAGTGAAGGAAAAGTAATGGATGATGCTCTGGGGAAGGTGCTGGTTAGTGAATCGGAGTGGCTGGACTTGAGAGATGACATTGATGTCATAGGCAGAGAAGTTGAGAGATTGTTGATAGAGGATTTAGTGGCAGAGATAGTGGGTACTTAGAAATTTTGTACCCGATATCATATTTGTTCTTTAGATAGTTTCCCAGTTTTCTTTTCTTTTTTTTTTTTTGGATGAAATTAGATAGTTTCCCAGTGGTGTAAATCGAATAGGACAATGTTAATTTCATCAAAAGATGAATAAAGGGATCATAATCTTCTGCGCAAATTAGACTCGCCGTTTTCGTTACGATAAAATTTCACTAGATTTTTTTATCTTTTTTTATTTCTTACCTTTTAAAATCTCTTATTTTATATAATAGCACTATATCTTTTTCTTTAACATATAAGTTAATATTATATAGATTAAGAAATGTTAAAAGTAATGGCAAGATAAGAAAGAGATATCAAGAATAGCTTCATTAAATTATAGGTAGCATGAGATTAATTTGTATCAAGAATGACTCTTTTTCACTAATTTAATTGTTTCTTAAATTTCAACGTAGTCATTTACTTTTCAAGGTACTTTACGTTTATGAAATTTCTTTTTATCTTTGCAATTCATTTTAAATCTTGATTCCTTTCCTTTTAAAGTGCTTTCTGAATTTAAATGTTTTATTTGTCATGTAATTTCTGATTAATTTTTTGAAGTAATTTCTTTGATTATTGCATTGTATTTCTTTTAGCTTTGTAAATTATAAAAGTTTTGTCTATGGTCTTCATCCATTTGATTAAATTGATCTGAAATTTGTAAAAAAAAAATAAAATATGAAATTTGCTTTACATCAAAATTAAACGAATAGATATTTTGTTTGTAAGTACAATGACAATAACTAAGTTTAGATTTAAGATTTCATGCGAAGTTATTCAAATTCTCTTCTTTCGTTAAGTTAAATATTAGGCTCCGTTTGGAATGAGAGAAGAAAATGGAAGAAAAGTGAATTTGTGAAAGAGGGTAGAAGAAGAAGAAAATAATTATGTTTGGTATAACGAAAATAGGAGAAAAGATTTCAACAGTAGCATGAGATCCACCTGGTTTATTTTTTTTGTCTTTCTGCTCAATGAATGCTAGAAAGTAACGGAAAGCTACAGTATATTCACCAATTTACTGCCTTATCCTAAGCTTCATGTACCATTAACATACAACTTTTTTGAATTTTCTCACCACCCTTGAGTTGCTGCCTTCTTTTAACTGCTATTTTTTCTTCTTCCAAATTGCTTTGTGTCTTATAAATTAAAATCGACACCTGATTATAACATATAATCCATTATGAATATGTTATAATCGATTATAATATTAAGACTTTGTTAATACAGCAGAAAGAAATTAAAATATAACTTTTTTTAATAGGATAAAATAATAATTTTTTAATTTTTTTTCTTTAACAATCAAATAATTTTAATTTAAATATTTCTCTTCTATTCTACTCTATTTTATTTATATCAAAAACATTAATTTTTATTCTATTTTACTTCTATTTTTATTTTTCTTTCTCATTATTATTATTTTTTATTTATTCACTACCAAACAAGGGTTAGTGAAATTGTTTTACTTGGAAGTATTTATATTTGTTTAAGTTTATGAAGTTGTTTTGTTGATTAAATTTGATTGTTTGATAACTAAAACAATATTGATGTTACTATTTCTTCTTTTTTAAATTAAGATCTTACTTGAATCAAACATTGACGCTTTACTAGAACCCTTAAGAAGATTTTATTCCAAGTCCCCAAACTAATATTTAGAATCATATAGTGAAGAAAAAGAATCTACTGATACTTTGAGTCAAAATACAAAATAATAGATCCTCAGCGTGATTACAATGAGTTTCAAGCATGCACTTCTTTTCATTCTATTTAACAAGAAGTACATCAGACTAGTAGGAATAATGAACAAGACTGATGCAATTCCCATATAATTAACGATTATCTAAACGTAAAACACAAGGAAAATGCCTCCAAATAATCTACAAAGGCGAACTTATCAATACACAAGTTATTTGCGAGTTACTGATGTCAAACTTACAAAATATGAACCTAATTTTAGACATGAAAAATTAGCTTGATGAAAAATTAGAAGTTTGACCCCTAATGAATTTTGAATATCATCATGTACATAATAATGCCCTTTGGACTAGGGTTTGGCATCACTGATATTGCTGGGAATATTTATTTTGTTTTTGGCTGATAAACATAGCTATGCTTAGTCAATGAAAGCAGCAGATGGTGACTCAACACAGGCAAAATAGGTTTTGGACAAAAGCCATGGACCTTGTTACCGTTAGGCCTCCAATACAACCCTATAATTTTGTGGTCCAAATTGTGGTCCTCTGTTGTTATTAATGAGAAGGCAGTTAATGAACTTTTTGTTTCACTAGTTCTTCTTACCTAAATCATTTTTGTTTAAATTTCACACAAATGATGTATATTTGTTAAAATATCATTGAAATAATTTTGTTCGAAGAATTCAGATAAGTAAAATTAACCTTTTAAACGAATTTCAATATATCCTTATATATGGATGAAGAGATATTTCAAGTTTAAGAAAAAAGAAAATGTATAAGTATATATGACAAATAGTGTGCAAATCTTATAGGACAGTCCCTATAAGCCATAAAGTTATGTTTGATAAGTTACTGTCAAGCTTGTCCTTAAGGAAGCAGTATAAGGTCATTAGCCATATTTGATCCCATGTGCAACCTATTCATAAGTCAACATCAGGCAAGTTGTACTAATACAACTTGGCACTTATAACATTGTTCTCAAGCATTCACTTGGCCTTGCCCTTAGATTTCAGAAAGGGAATCACTCAGCAACACTGCTTTTGGGTCATTAATTTTTAGGGACAAACGTGCTGCTCTATCACTATCTTCATATTCTAAGCTTTAGCTTAGAAAAACTTGGTTTTGGTAGAAAAGTCACATGGGGAGATTACCAACTGCTGAAAACCATTAAATTATAAGAGAAATGTTGACTAGCAAACTTTTAAACAATATTCTTTTAGAGACATTTTTTTATTATTAGTTAAAATTACAAAATAATAAGTGAAATTCAGTAAACAAAAAATAAAATTCACTAAATTTTATATTTTTAATAAATTTTAACTAATAACAAAATTATATGTCTGAAATAACATGTTTAGTAATATGTTAGTCACCCTCTTCAAATCAATAATCACTCTTATTCTGGCTTAAGGAATGCAATAGGTGCAAAAGATCATCATGCAGTACTGGATGATCCTCATTGATTCCTCATAGCTAGGCCTGTTAACGGTACGAAAACTGTTCAACCAAGCCTAAAACGATAAGATTTTGTTTAGAATTTGACATGAATGACAAACTATATTTTCTTTTAATGTAGTTATATATCTAAAATTTAAATTTGAACTCACTAATTAAATTAAAATAATTTTATGTCAATTCATCCTAGAGTTTAATGATCTTAAATTATTTTAAAATTTCATTTAACTTTATTTTTTATAATTGTAAATTAATTATTTATATAATATATTATAAACTTAATTATGTTTTTAACCCTAATGATAAAATTAGTTTTTGTCTCTCAACTTTAAAAAAGATAATTTTAGTTATTAAAATTTAAAAAATATATTTTTACTCCTTAAACATTAAATTTGAGAGGCTACAGTAATTTTTTAAAAATTACTTTTTGTCCTTAAATAGTAATTTTAAGATATTAAAATCATATTTTTTAAAATTTGAAAAATTAAAATAATTATTTTTTAAAATTTAAAAGACTAAAAAAGAATTTATTTTAAATTTTAAATACTGAAAACATAATTAAATCTATATTATAAAATTCTCAAAATATACATATTTGATTATTATTAATCAAAATATGCTTCAATTATAGATGGGTCAATAAATTGTAACCTAATATTTTTATTGATTTAATAATTAGTTTGGTTTTAAAAATTGATGTGACATTTTATTTTATAAGGAATAAAATCTTGGTCTACGTTGTAGTTATTTTGTAAAAATTAAATTTAGATAAAATTTATAATAATTTATGCATATTGTTTACTTAATCGAGTTAAATTTTCTTATTCCATAATGTATGACGAATAACATGAAGTTAATTTATGTTAACTAGAAATTAATTTTGATATAATTAAGTTTTAAAAAATAGATTTGTTATATTTTAAAGACGAGTTCAAGCTATACTTTGAGTTGTTTTAATCTATTATAGTGTTTTATAAATTTTTAAAAATATTTTTTAACATTTATGTAAAATTTATTGATTTTATAGATACTAACATTTTTGTATAACATGTTATTTTATTTAATATTGAAATAGTTTATCTTGAAATACAAGTAAAATATCTTTTAATTTTAGTTTTATACTTATTTAAATGCTAAAATTAATATATTATTAAAAAATTGAATTGAATTAATTATATATATAAAGAGCATCACATTATAAAATAATAAAATAAAAATTAATTATATTAAATTAACTTATTTTTTAATATAATGATAAATAAATTCATTTTTTTTTTTTACTTTTCTTCCTTTCTCATTTCAATTTCCTTCTCTTCACATGAGAGCGAAATTTTTTTTGAAGTTTACTTGCTTTTTTTCCCTTTCTCAATCGTTCCACGAAAAATATAATTTTCTCCTTGGTAATTTTCTTTTCATTAATTTTCATCCTTTAAAATTCTCTTACATTGAAATTAGGTAGATTATTCCTATGATATATTTATATAGTTAACGAATCTTTTCTTTTTTTAAGATTTAAATGCATGGGTGCCTTAACTTATAGAAATTAGACAATTTTTAAATATTTAGAATGTGACTTGGTAGCATTTTATTGAAGTACTGTTGGGAAATTTTGGGAGGATTCGAAAATGATACGTCAAAGGACGATTAAACAAAGGTTGAAATGTATATTAAGATGCTTGTGGTGACATAAAATGCAACCCTCAAAGAAGACATGCCAAATGCTTATTGAACAAAGGCAAATGATATGCCTTGAAGAAGTATCTAAGAGACACTAAGAATGGATCTCATGGTCTATTGTTGTTACTACTGAACAACATGAAATGGAAAAAGCTTGACACAACAAGCCTCATTGAACTCTATAGTTTCTTTCCACTAATTTTAAAATCCAAGGTTTAATTGATCATAACTGAGCAAGTCTAATTAAGCATATGTCCAGAACAACTAAGTAGAGAATTGAAGAAATGAAATCCCATAAACATGTTAAAGTATTGAAGCTAACAAAGATCTCCACTACTCTATTGATATTCGTATATATTAATGGTCAAATACTAAGGGGCCAAACTAGTCCATCCAATCAACAATACAAAGCCTTCATATTTTAATCAAGGCCATTATATTTAATTTAAAGAATATGGAGATGGAAAAGATGGTGAAAAGTAGTTTTAAATTGAGTAAAGGAGTCTAAGGACAAATACGGTGATAGTAAATAGTTCATATAAAAAAATAGGATAAAATATGCTTTTAATTTTTTATGAATTTTATTTTTAATTTTTTAACTAAAATTTGATCGATTTTAGTTTTTTAACTATTTTTTTATTTAATTTTTTGTTTCGACCATCAAATATCTTTATTAAATAATGATGTGACAATTATTTTTAAAATAAAATATGTTTTTAGTCTCCCAATTTTTTATAATTTTTATTTTTAGTTTCTAAATTAATATTTGACTAGTTTTAATTTATCAATTATTTTTTATTTAATTTTTGGTCCCTACCATTAGGTGTCTCTATTAAATGATGACATTATAATTATTTTTTAATTATTTAAAAGTATTTTGTGATGATTATTTTTTTACAATTAAAAATTACTATAATGATTTGGATAAAAGTATTAACTTTTTTTAGCTTTAAATCACTAGAATAAAATAAAAAAATAATTTTAAACAAAAAAAATTATTTTAAATCACCATAAATTCTTTAATACTTTATATT
>JAMLFT010008517.1:0-13629 GCA_026544285.1 Pachyrhizus erosus | reverse complement strand
TGTAGAATAATTATATGTAATTTTTTTTGTCAAACTGTGTTTTTAAATTTTTTACTAATCAATTTAATATTATTAGCTATTTTAAATATATAAAATTTTAAAAAAAATTACTAAAAAAATTACACGACAATCCTTTGTTAAATTTTTTAATGATGTAATAAGTTACTAGATTATTAAAGTCACAATTAGGTTATCATTTAATGTTATTGTTTTAGTAGAGATTAAAATAAAATAATAATAATATTTAAAGAATAAAAATAAATAAATTCTAAAAAAGTAAAACAAATAAAAAAATATTATTTTTTATATATTAAATTAATATTTAATTTTGTTTTCTATCTCATACATTTAGCAAGAATTAAGGTGAATGACAGTTTATAAATATGTTTTTCTTCTAGTTCATTAAGATCATGAAACTGAAAACCCACGAAAGTCACGTCAAATGCAATGAACTTAATAATAAACGTAGCAAGGCCACACATTGGTGTGTGAGGCACCTAAGCCTAGACTTGTAGATAATATTTTTCTACTCCACTAAAAGTCTCCTATTAACTAGAAATTGAGGCTAATGATCATTTTTAAATACCCTTTTAAATTTAATGACTTGTTAGTGTAATATATCATTTGTAAGTTAACATCGTCTATTATTAAATCATAGATTTAAATAAGATCAACGTTTTTTTTTTATTTCTTTAAGGATGAATAAAATAAGATGAGCTGTTAAAATTTAGTTTTGGTAAAGCTTTTAGAGCACATTGGACAATAATGTTTTTTTTTTTCACTGATGAGTGATTTAAATTTCTTAAATAATATTTTAAATTCATATTTTATAAATAGAGATAAAAATAGGTTAGATGTAACAAAACTTTGCTTAAATAAAATAAATATGTTTAAAAAACTCAAGATTCACGCTTAACTTGTTACATGTTACTGACTTTTTTAGGTATGATTTCAATTTTTGAAAACCTAAATTGGGTTGTTCATGTATTAAAAGATTTTTTTTTTATTAAAGCTTATGTGTAAATCCAACTTATTTAAGAAAAATCACAGCTATGAGGATTAAAAACTTTACATAATTTTTTTTAACTATAAAGATTAAAATCACAACTATTCAAAGCACAAGACAAAGATAAAAATAAGTAACTTAGGATTTATAAATATCAAGTCTTACTTGTATTTATGATATAAGTTTAATTATTTTTAAGGTCTTTAAATAGGATCTCTATATAAAGTCTTACTTGCAATAAAGTCTCTAGGAGATAAATTTAATCATCAAAGTTAACATGTTTACTATTTAAAAAGGTAAATATATATGATTTCAATATATTATAATAAAATTAATATAATAATTTTATGAATAAAAATTATTATTTATATTTATTTGAATAAGTTAGTTGTTAGATTTAAAAGATTTTTTTTAAATGGTTTAAATTTGATTTGTGTTTAGTTTATTTGTTAAAAAAATTTGACCTAGTTTGAACTTAATATAGACCACGTTATATTACATCCTAACTTATTTTTATCCTAACTCAATAATAAAAATAATATAATTAAGAAAGAGATTTCATTAAAAATGATTAATTATATTTATTGATGATGAAAATTAATTATCAATGAAGTGATATATACTTCACACATAATATTATATATATAAAAAAAAGAGTTTTGTAATTTAAGTAAAATTAATAAATAAAAAAGCAAAATATTTAATGAAACTATGCATAAGTATTTTTTACTGAAAATGATGAGGTCCTTTTTGTTTTTGGAATAAAAAAGCAGTCATCCATGAAAAAGGCAATAAGATGAAGGAAAGCTCGCTAAGTACAAAGTCTAAACAATGGGAACTTAATACTCATAAATTATAATCAAACCTTCTGTTGGCGGCGAATGCATGCGAAGAAGACACACTGATTCTGCAAAATCTTTCCATGACTTGTCTGGTTGTGCAAGTATAATCAATATTCTTCAAGTTTCATCACTGATAGTAGCTAGCTTTAAAAATTAATGAAATTGTTTCTGCCTAAATAAAACACAACTCATTAAAGGATTTAGTTTTTTCTTCATCAGTAATCAACGTCTGCTGATTTGACATTTCCTTTTATCATAACGGCCTATGCTGCCTCAATTATAATACTACTAAATTGTAATTATAATTTATAGACATATTTTATTCCTGTTTTCCTATAGCATCATTTATTATATTTATATTATTTTTTTCTCACAGTGAGACTTTGGTAAAATTAATATTATTGAAACATATATTTTTATACTTGTATTGGTTGATAACTGTTTCCTATCCTAAACATTTTGTCTGAGCTATCTCTGAAACTAAAATTCAATGGCTTGTTGTATCTTAAGGCCAAAGGCTAACAGTACCAACTCCACCCACAGCAGTAAAGTAAAAAGGTAGCTGAATTTGGTGCATTTGGGTAGCTTTTGAGTTGAGTTTGTAAGTGATATGTTAGCACTTTGTGTGGGAAAGTTCTGATGGGTTTGGCCGTAGCCTTGTGGGCTTCATCATTTATTTTTTGCATGCCTTCACTGTCAATTTGAAACCTCAAGTAAGTAATAGGCTATGATTCATGAATACTCAGCCTAATTGACTATTTCCGTGCTTCTGACTCATATGTTACCCAGCAAAAAAGCAGGAATCATATTGCTCTTCCAAATTTTGTGTAATCATAACCAAAAATTATAATTCTCTGCTGCACGAGCCCTCCATGATCCTTCAATAAAAGTTTGAATTTTCACGCTAGCTGCATGGAACATTGCTTTTGCTTCATCAAATAAGGAATTCAATTGAATTGGGTCCGTTAACTTCCAATTGGATTATATTAATTAACCCTCTAATCCCGTTTTCTCGGTTGGAAAATGCATTTTACTTATTTTAATTATATTCTCAATTTTATATCAGGTTTCTTCATAAGTATAGATTTTTGTGGAGGATCACACTTTGGTAGTTAGATTTTTTTTTTTTTTTACGAGATTTAGACTGATTTTTATACAACAACAACTATAATACTTTATTACGATCTTACATTGTTTCAGAAAGAAGAAACATTTCAAACTAGTGGCTGCTCCGTTGATAAAATACTACTATTAACAACATTATGTATGTAACCAAGAAAAAAAAATCAACCAAACTGAATGCTTGGTTCGTACCAAAAATCATTATGCGCTTACATTTATTATTACAACTTATTGCTGCTGATTTGTTTTCATTTAGCCGACAATTGGAATGCTGATAACTCAATATTGGTGCATGCATTTCAAATTTATTTCATTATACAATAAGGAAAACATGTTAGGTAACAAATATTATAAGGAAAATTGACAAGAAGTTATAAGAAAACATAAAATTTAATATCCATACGTTGAAAATCATGAAAAACGTGACATGTGTATTACATGCTAATTTATCATTTAATATATTCTATAAATTGTTTTATATTATATTTTTGTTACTGTCAAATTTACTATCACACATGCATTCACCGTGGCTATAACGTGTACGATTGGAGGGCCCGGTTTCAGGGTTTTACTTAGGGCCAAGCATGTCCTACATTTCTTTCAACATTTGGGAAATAGGACAAGGCCCAGATGATCAATGAACTTACCGGGCCGTAATAAAAGGTCCAAATCCATGGACCTAAAGAAAGTCCTGGAGTTGAAAATTGGAAAGAAAGAGTGTCCAATATATCCATGACCATTCACACTGGAAGCAAGGCTTGTAACTCCACATGTGAATTTGAATGGCAGTTGATAGTGGGAAGAAGGAAGATTGAAAATGAACGTATTTTATGGTTGATGAATGTATGTTACGTGCTTTTCTTTCCAGATCACTCTGCTTTCTAGGTGGGTGACTCAACTTCTTCGCTTCTTTCTTTCATTTTATACAAATTTTTAAAACAACAGACATAACATTTTTTCAAACCAAATAAATGTTCACTTAAAGTTACATTACATATTCAGCTAAGTATGGGAGAATATTTGTGTAATTGCTAGTGTTACGAGTTTTTTCTTTTTTCTTTTTTTTTTTTTTTTGTTTCCCTCTTTTTGAGCGAACATTGTTTAGAATTTTGTTTGACACTTATTTATTAAGTGAAGGCTTAAGTAGTTTTCGGATAGTTGATCCTTGGTATTATAATGAGAATCTTTTCATTGGAGGTGTACAGTTTGATCACTGTGAAATCCATTTCGTCCAAATTTGTCAGATTTTATCTAACTAGTCTACAAGTCCTAAGGCTTTTCAACTTAGAGATACAATTAAAGATTAAATTCTGAAATTTAACCTTCCTAACATTATCAGCATACTAGTATTTTAAAGATATTTTTAACTAAATAAGTTGACCTTTTGAGAAACATTCCAATTTTTTTTTTTTTACATTTCTTTTGAGAAACTTATTAGTAACAAGGAATTGACTTAGTAGTGGACAAATATGTGAGTTGTGTGGAAAAGTATGTTGTGAGGTACTCGAATTTTTTATAATTCTTGTGGCTTCTACCTCATAGCTAAGAGTTTGAGTTCAGGGGTATGGAAGAGTTATTACTCTGACACAATTATTCTATATACTAAAGAAAGAATGAAAATAAAACTGCGTATTATTGATACAAAAAATTCCTCTCTGGCCACAAATTGTATGTTCCATGCAGAACTTCTAAAAATATTACGTCACACAATAACTTGTACAGCTGAGATTGATTTCTGTTTTCTGACTATATTATCAACTCCATAGCACACAAAATGGGTTCCAAATATAGTTTGGTTGCGCTTCTCCTTTTACTTCTCCCCCCTGTGGTTCTCTCAGGACCTACTAATGGGATGATTAAAATTGGATTGAAAAAGCATAAATTTGATCAAAGCAAAATGCTCAAAAGACATATTGATCCAGAAGGAGCAACATTGACAGAGGCCAGGCCTTTCTTTGGCTATGAAAATTCTGATGACATGAGTATTATTCGGTTAAAGAACCACATGAATGCTCAGTATTTTGGTGAAATTGATATCGGTACTCCTCCTCAGAAATTTACTGTAATATTTGACACTGGAAGTTCCAATCTTTGGGTGCCTTCCTCTAAGTGTTACTTTTCAGTAAGTCTTCATAATTTATCTCGTTGTTTATATTTGGTGAAAGCTTTCCATAAATCGTAGTTTTTTATTCAACTGGGTGCAAAGAATAAAAACTGTGATTCCATATTGTGTCCAGGTTGCGTGTTATTTGCACTCAAGATACAAATCAACCAAATCTAGCACTTACGATAAAAATGGTACAGCCCCTCATTCTTGGTCGTTGGTTCAGGGAAATTATCTGAAGTTACCAATTCAAAATTAGCCTCGTGTTTTTTTCTTGCATCTCCTTTGTTCTTTATATTTAATTATTAAACAAAAATTAAAACTTATCTAGGTGGTCTTCTTCAATGCGATCAGATTCAGCCTTCATTCATAATCATATTTATCTTAGAAATAGAAAGAAAAGAAAATGCAAATTTTAGACAGCAGATGTAGTTATTATCCATTCATTTCTGTAGTATTAAGTTCATGCTCTTCTATACCTATAGAGGTTGGGATTGGCCTCTTAAAAAGTGGCAAACCACTATTCAAATTTCCACTTAGGAGAGCGTCCATATTTTAGTGTCAACAAGCAAGATTGTCTTCTAAGGCGGATATATATGGGAAATTAAAAAAAGAAAAAAGATACCCTTCAGTTTTCAGTATCAAAGTGCATTATTCATTGAAATCAGAATTTGAGGAGAAATAATGTACTTTTAAAAATATAATATTATTACCTGTTAAATGCGTTTGCATCAGTTATACTTGAACTAAGCAATACTTGATGCTTGCCATAGTTCAATCAGTATTTTTTTCCAAAGAAATTATCAGTTTATTAATATGCTAACTTCACTTGTCCATATGATGATGTTTTGAAACGTTTCTTCCTTTGATTTTTTTATTCAGGGTCATCAGCTGAAATCCATTATGGAACTGGCCAAATTTCAGGTTTCTTTAGCCAAGACCACGTCAAGGTTGGAGACTTAATTGTTTATGACCAGGTAAATTTTGCTAAATGAATACTTCTGTGTTCTTCAATATAGTAACTGTTTCACGAGTATGTCTTTATTTAATCTACTTGGCTTTAGGATTTTATTGAGGCAACTAGAGAGCCTAGCATCACATTTTTGGCAGCTAAATTTGATGGCATTTTAGGGTTTGGATTTCAAGAGATATCTGTTGGGAATGCTGCTCCTATCTGGTAAGTTGGTGGATGCTTTACTGTTATGTGATGGACAACTTGACTAAAGTTTGAAACATACTTAATGAAATTTTCAACTATCATATTTAACAACTCAATTAAATCACCTTATCATCTAAGTGGATTCATTATTAGTTGTTCTCCATTTCTCTAAATTAAAAAAAAATTGCTTTATTTGTGATTGACCATTGTCTTTGGTATAATATGCTCGATTAACATCTTCTAGCACAACCGGTATTTTCATTCTGGTTAAACCGCAGTACTGATGAGGAACAAGGCGGTGAGATTGTATTTGGTGTTGACTCAGATCATTACAAGGGTGAGCACACATATGTTCTAGTTACTCATAAAGGCTACTGGCAGGTGATCCATAACGAAACTTTAATATTTTGCAATAACATGTTATACAACTCATCGTTTTTTATTTTTCTCACTAACTACTTTCCTTTTCAATTATAGATTGAAATAGGAGATGTACAAATTGATGGCAAAACAACCGGTATCCATGCAATATGAACATACGTAGTTAATAATATTCTTGAAAGTGGGGACATTTTAATTTATACTACAGTTTTTCGTTCTTGAGAATGGAAACTAGTCATCGTTACTGAATTAGACTTAATTATCGATAAATCATATAAGATGTATACTTTCATCTTCAGGATTTTGTGATGCCAAGTGCTCTGCAATTGTTGATTCTGGAACCTCTTTGTTAGCTGGCCTAACGGTATGAAAAGAAATTCCTTTTAACGTGTTGAACAAAATCAAATGTGTTTTATCCCGTTTAGAGAGCCAATAGTAATTTGTGGAATAAATAATTATCTCATTGATCTTTTTCTGATCAATACATCAGTTGCTGGATATATACATCAGCCACTGTTGTGCAATGAGATGAAATCGATTCAACTTTAAACCGTTGCATGTTATATAGGGTGTCATTGCTCAAATTAATCATGCAATTGGAGCGGTTGGTTTTGTGAGCCAAGAATGCAAGGCAGTGGTTTCTCAATATGGAAAAGTCATATTGGATAAGCTGATAATTGAGATGTTAATATTAATTTGTGGTTTATTTTCTTATCTCCTATGAGTTATACATATCGTGAGACTTGCAAATCCTACATTTATGTGTTTCATCCATATATTTTCCTTCCACTTTTAACTAACTTCCAAATTTCCTACTATTTCATAGGCTTTGCCACAACAGATCTGCTCTCAAATTGGTTTATGTACTTTTGATGGTACTCAAGGTGTAAGGTATGATATGATCAACCTATTTTGTTCAGATGACCAACCGTGTTGCATTGAAGTAAAATAGTCACAAATTCTCTTGTAATTTTTAGTATGGGCATCCAGAGTGTGGTTGATAAAAACTTAGAGAAGACATCATACAGTTGGAATGATGCTGGATGCACAGCTTGTAGATGGCTGTGGAATGGATAAAGAATCGTTTACGATTAAATGAGACAGAAGACCAAATCCATTCTTAATATTCATGTCACTGGTAAATAATTAATGTCCTTTCAAGAATCTCTCATATTTTGTACACTCTATTACATTTACAGCTCTGTGATCAGCTTCCCAGTCCAAATAGAGAATAGTTGTTGAATGCAGTACTTTATCTGAAATGCCTAATGTTTCATTGACCATAAGAGCCAAAGTGTTTGAGCTCTCCCCAGAGCAGGTATAATCACTTCTAAAGTATAGTATGTGGCATCTAATACAAATTTTCTTTCCTGGTTCTCCCTAGTGTCCCAATTAGTTTTATCAAGATACCAATAACTTGCTGAAAAAGAATCTTGTATTTAAGTAATCTCTCCCAAACCTCCAAAACTTCATCCACAAAGTTGGAGTCTTCTCTGGCCTGTCCTATCTTAACTTCCATGTGTTAGGCCTTACTTATTAAGCACAATTTTTTTTAATGAATTTTTTTTTACATGAATCGGTATATTCTTAAAGTGGGAAAAGGAGCCACAGCACAATGCATTAGCGGGTTTATAGCTTTGGACATGGCTCCTCCTCGTGGACCTTTATGGTAGGTTTTATTTATTTATTTATTTATTTTTTACTTGTAATATCTTCTAGCAACTACCTGATTTAATTATTTATCATAGTTTTACGCCTCAATTAGTTTGTCATCTTAATAACAATTTGAAGGATCTCTTGTCGCAAAAAACATGTATCTCCATTCATTGAAGGAACGCCTAAAGTATGGGATTGAAATCGGTGACTTTGGCGCAGGAAAGTCACCGTTACTTTTCCATTTTTAGACTATTGGATTAATTTGATGATCAAATTTTATCACTTGTTTAAAAAAAACATTTTTATTTAATTATTAATTTAGTTTTTATACTGAGTGTAGATTAATCAGTACAAAGTTATTTCAATTTTACCATGGATATGATTTAAAATGTCACAAAATCTCTAATATAAAACTTGATTTATATTATTTAATGCATTAATTATTTTTAAATTAAAATATTTCTAATTAAATAAAAGAAAAGTTGTATTAATATATATTTAAAAAAGACAAGATCATTATCGATAATAATATTTTTAAAAAATATATTAATTTAAGATAAATTTATTATTATAAACTAAATTAACCACATTTTCTTAATACAAGTGAATTAAATAATTAGGTTCTATAAATGGAGGTAATAGCTATTAAATTGTTAGAATTTTTTAATGAAAAAAACTTTTATTCTTTATCACTTTAAAAGTTGTCATGAAAAATTTAGGTTTTTTTATACACATTATTGATATCTTTTTGTTAAATATAATCTTGTTTGAGACAAAGAAGATTGTTACAGATGATAAAATTCTTCTTAGATACCATTTATGAAAGGTTTAATTGCAAAATTTGTCATCCAATTTTCATCATTTTGTGAATTTTACCATCCAATTTTATTTTTGTGAATTTTATCATTCAAATTTTCAATTTTTGCATATTTTACCAATGTTAACATGTTACTAAAAAAAGTTTCAATTTTTACTAAATATTATCATTTTATTACTAATATAATGGTAAAATGTACAAAAATAAAGAAATATGATATGTGCAAAAAAAAATGTTAAGTAGTAAAATATGCAAAAATTGTAAATTTTAGTGGTAAAATTTGCAAAAGAAGAATTTAGATGATAAAATTCACAAAATAATGATAATTAAGTGATAAAATATACAATTCAACCTTCACTAAATTGAAATATCTTTAGATGGGTTAATCTATACATTTAATAGTATTTTTATAGTTTTAAAGTATAAAAAAAAATTAATAATTAAATTAATAACTATATTTAAAAAAATCATTTAAAATAAGTGACAAAATCTAGACTATTAGAATCTAACTGTCTAAAATGACTTTCTCTATGCAAAGTCACCAAATTCAAATTCCAAAAATATGTGTTACTCCTATTAGTATGCACGATACATACACTGTAAAAGGCCAACTTTTTGGTATTAGTTTTGAGAAGAAATAAAGTTCTAATGGGATGTGCCAATGTTCCTTCAAATTTTAGAAATATTATGCTTTATTAACCTTATGAATGTTGCTTATGAAATATAGGATTCTGGGGGACGTTTTCATGGGTCGCTATCATCCAGTGTTCGATTATGGCAATATGAAAGTTGGATTTGCTGAATCAGCATAAGACTGTTATATGTATTTTAAATTATTTGCTTGCTTGAGAAGGGACTATTGCTGATTTATTTTCCTAGAATATGATAAAAAGCAAAGTGTGGGTAATGTATTGTTGTAAAGTACAATCTTGTCCAATACATTGTGCCTTTGCCAAACACTATAACAAACTCTAAAGTTGTGATAAATGTATGTAAATACACTTGCTATTGACATACATACTATGTAAGCAAGACCTTATAAAATAAAAGCTTGTTTGGTATTTATTCTGTTCATGCCCAAGAGATGATGGTTGGTGACTTAAGCTAGAAAGGTTGTTTTAATAGAATTGAAATGATGTGATTGTGAGTTTTTTCATTCTTAGATAACAGAAATATATAAAAAAAAAAAGAGAGAAAGGGTGATTTTTACCTATTTCCAAGAACTTAAATAGAATGTTTGGGGTCAGAATTTATAAATTGATTTTGTAAAATTAGTTTTGATTAAAATTGTTTTTTTTTTTGTTTCAAATTGTTTGTTGTGTAGTTCAAATTGATGTTGAAATTAAGTGATTTTTATCTGAATATGTTTATCCTAGAAGTTAGTATCATGTAAAATTTAGTATAATTTTTTTAAGCTAACATAAAAGCTACTTTCTATGACTTATAGTCAAACGGAGATTTAGAGGCAAAATCAATATTAGTTGATAATATCTTAAAATGCAATTTTACTAAAATCATGTTTGACAAGAGGCTGAATCAATTTTGATAGTCCCACCATGAAAGTCACTAAATTCTAACACCTCCACTGAACTAAACTCCATTTTGTGAAACTGTCTCTAATAACTGCCCAATAAGTAACTTTCTCACTTCAATAATATTTTCACAAATTGCAACCTGAATATAATCAAGTTAAGAATTAAGTTTGGACAATATATAATGATTATAATGCGTCATTCTTTTCCCCATGGAGGTTTTGCATTTTGTCACACTAGGTGACCAAATATTTTAGGAGGCTCAAGGACAAGGCTCTTTTGTCGGATGCACAAAATCGTTGAACTTTTGAAAAGATAAAGAGAACATGTAATTAGAGATCGAATATAATTGGCTAGTCACGCTTGGAGATCAAATAACAAATGAGAGTCTAGGACAATTTTCTATGTAGGATCCCAGAAATATGTTGAACTATTGGCAGGACAAAGAGAAGATGAAAGTAGAGATCTCACTGAGGAAAAAGTTGGCTGAAGAAAATACATTAAGATAACATTAGTTGTGTGGAATAAAATAATAAGAGTACTTATAGACTTGCACGCATATTACATTGTATTTGCACATAATTAAGACACTTTTACTTTTATAATATTGCTTTTTATGATAAATATTCTTCATAAGCTACCTGTTTGTGCAAATCTCCTGGAGACCCAATAAAGTTTAAGTGAGCCAATGTCTAAACTAGTTAGTGACAGAAAGAAAAAAATGAAGACGTGTTTCGCTTGATCATCTGAGTCTTTTATATGGGCGTGTGCACAATAATGACAAACAACACTTTTTAACAGGCTTAGTTGTATATTATATGGGGTAAATTTTCAGCATTTATTTGGAATCTATTTATCAATTTAATGTATCTAACTTTCATGTCATTAACTAGAACCTCTCATTTAACTAGTTAACAAAATAACCATGTTATGAGAGTAAAACTCAAAATGAAATTAATATAACATGTACAAGTAATGTAATATCCTACTATAATTTATTTATCTCTCATATTGTAATAAAAAAAAATTACTCATAACATTATGATCTTAAATTAGTAAATTACAGTACACTTTACAAAATGTGACTAAAGATTACATCAGTCATTATTTTATATAAAAAACTTAAAATAATTTTGATTCAATGTTTATTATTTTTAACATTTTTAATCAAAAATTCTTATAAAGAAAATTAAGTAAAACTAATCCTTGTGATTCAAATATAAATACATGCTAAGTTTGTAACACGGACACATTTAATTTTAGCATAACATGTTTTTAGAAGAGACTAAAAATTTTAAATGTGATTAAATTCTAAATGGAGAATTAGTTTTGTAGTGAATCAAAGGGTTGAAACTTATGAAATTACTTAAAATTTTATGAGAAGATTAAGCAGCTTGATTAGTGATTAAAAAATAAAAAACTAATACCTAATTCTAGAATTTGCAAAGAGAAGAGTGACATGGTAACAAACTTGCAAGAAGTGACATTATAGTTCAGGTGCTGCCTAGTTTGCAAAGCCCCATTTTCTCTTTAAAAGGAATAGAGAGAAAGCAATGAAGGCAGGGTGATACATTATTCATACTCATTTGAATCATTCCACTTTACTTTGTGAGAAAGAGAGTGACAGAATTACCACTTAGAAGCAATTTGAGGTCCATGGCCATTGAGGAAGGGACAAAAGAAGAAACATTTTCCTTTGGCTTCGATGGATGTTGATTAATAACCGCACTTGGCACCACCACACATACCATAACGGAACGTCAAAGCAAACATATAACAAACGTCATTCTATTCTTCTACTACACATTTATTTTTTTATATTTGTTGCTTAACCAAGTTCATCATTGGAGAAGAGCAAAGTGACACACTTTTTTTTTTTTTCTTCTTTTTGGCCTTTTTTGAGTCTCACAAACAAAGCAACAATGTTCAAACTTCAAATCAAAACAATGCCCATTATCTATTTTTCTCTTTATTTTTTTGTATATTTGAATCATTCTTTTCTTTTTCCAGGTAGAGTTATGTAATGAGATTTAAAGTAAAAAGGAATTTGGTTTTTTAAAATAAGTTTTTGGATTTGAGAAGGGTTTTGTCCTCTGTCTTTTAGGTAATATTTGGTACAAAAAAAATATTTTATCATTCTTACAAAAATGATACAGAAATATATAAAAAAAAAATCATGTTTTAATAGAAGATTTTTTTTTTCAAGTATGTTAATTTATAAAGAAAAATGAATAACCTTTTCTCATTTTCATTTGTAAGATTAAAACTTTCCCTTAATAATTAAATTAAAATATATTAAACTTTTTTCTGTAATAATAATTGATTGTAAACATAATATTCTTATGAAAGTCGAATATCAATAAAAAAAAATTCTTTTGTTTTATTCTCCTTTTTTCTTATTAAAGTGAAATGTAAGTAAAGATATTGAATCTTATTTTATTTTATAATAACATTTAAAATTTAATATTGCGTATAAAATATAAATGACAAAGAAGAATTATTATGAAAGTAGAAAGGAGTGACAAATAGTAATTAGGGAGTGCGTAAAGATTATGGGTGTTGCACCAAACCCATGGGACGTTGGTGTTGTCATATATAAAACGTGGTGATTTAATAGACACGTTTTCCTCTACGTTGTTCCTTTTGTTTTTTATCCTGTAACTACGCGAAAACCCTTTTCATACAAACCAAAATGAAGGACCACGTGACTTGCGTGTGATCTAAGCATCTTTCCACACATTACCACTATTCTTCATTTCTTCTACAGTCCACACTTCTATCTTCCAACTCACGTCATTCCCATTTGTCTGTTGCATTTAACACTTTCTTCTGTTTTCTCCTCTTAACGGTATCTCTTACATTTATAATAAATATTTTATATTCTCATATATTATTATTTTTAATTATTAATATTTTAAAAAATATAAAAAAGGAAAATTAGAAGTTAGAGCTAAATATATTAAAAATGATAAATTAAAAATATAAAAAATTAAGTTAAATCGTTTAGTTG
>JAMLFT010008516.1:0-13629 GCA_026544285.1 Pachyrhizus erosus | reverse complement strand
TGTTTTAACTAACTTATTAAATGTGATATTTTATCCAACATAGAATATATGAGTGAAATTAAAGTCTAAAATTAATTTTGTTGGAAATTCATTATTCATTTCTTATTTATTATCTTTTTAGTTATGTAAACTATTGAATATTTTTCTTTATTTTTTAGTTATGTAAACTATTGAATATTTTTCTTTATTTATGTAAATTTAAGTTTTTTTATATAATGATATTTATATGTAAATTTATTAATAAAAAATTATATAAAATGAAATAAAATATAATACATATACAATAATTTGTACAATATTATTTTTTATGTCTATTTTTCTATCATTCTATCATTTATTAAATTTAAAATTTAATTTTTCTTTTTTTTCTTTTTCTCTCTACATTCTGTTGTATAAGTTGTTATAAAAATCTTATTTTTTAAATAAAATTCATGAAAAATAACATTTTTCATAAAATAAAATAAAAAAATTTACACTTACTTCACTAGAATAAATACTTTATCTAAAATCACATCAAGATCTAAATTATGTGGATTAAATTAATTTTATTTAACACAATTTTATAATAATATAATACAAATATTTTTTCTTGCTTACTTTCTATTTTTGTCACAATTAATCTACTCAATACTTTTTTTGTCTAACATTGAAAGTATTAGTAAAATTAATGTTAAATTATTTTAGCCAAATCACTCTTTACTTCTTATTTATTATATTTTACTTATGTAAATTATTAAAGAGTTTCTTTTATCGGTGTAAATTTAATTATTTTTTTATGAATTGATATCTATGTGTAAATTTATTAATTTAGAATTTACATATAAATAAAAGTCATGGGAATGGACATTTTTCATTAAATCAAGTGAGAGAATTTAATCTTTCTCTTATTATATATTTATATATATAAAAATAAATCAAACTCTTGGAATGAGCTTTTTTTTTATGAAATCAAGTAGAAAAATTTATATCCGATTCACCGGAAAGAATAATTTATTTAAAATTATATTAATATTGAAATTATTAAAATTAAATAAAAATTGATTTAATTTATTTTTTATAAAAATATTTTTCTTGCTTACTATCATGTGACTTAAAATAATTTTTAAATATATTAAAATTTTATGAAATCATAAACTTAATATATTATTTAATTAATCTCCAAAGAATCACTCTGAAAGATCTAATCAAACATTTGAATACATATTTGTAAGGGTATATAAAATTTCTACGCCGATAGATTGATCAGGTTGCTAAGTGGATGTACAAATGAGCTGCGTTTCTCAAGATCCCAAAATCTGTGCAATTTCGTGAGTCCCAAAATTAAGATCCAGTAGTTATTTTGATGGGGTTAACCTCAATGACTCTGAAATATCCTGTATGGTAATCTGCAAGAGATTTTGGACTCACATTTTTTCAAAACTTCCATTAGCCACGGTCTTATCGATCATAATCTGCAAGTACAACTTAACAGTTAGTCTTATGAGGCTTTGGGCACGTGCATGCGCTTAGTGACACATATTCAAAAAATTTACCAATGACAAGGTTATCTGCCAAGATCAGGATTAACAGCTCCTTTGTCTTTATCCTCGGAGGCATGACTGCTATTATGAACCAAAGCCGATTGCTCAAATCCAACAGCTGCTGCTTCACACTAGCACACAACAAAATAGAAAACACAAACATCAAGAGTATGACTTGCAGAATGGAAACATAATTTTTTCATTCATATGAAATGAATATTGGTTATGGGGACTAGGATGCACTAATACTTGTGCTAAAAGACCAGATAATCACTTTTGATTTCAACTTTTGTCTTTTGATCTAACATTTTTATCAATTTCTAAAATTGAACATGTTCAATCAAACCATAAAACCTATACTTGTCAATGTTGATCTCTGGTGCACCTTCTTTAGAAGTAATATTAATTAAATAGCTAGAACAATTCAGTAATTGAGAATGATGATTTCAGGTGACCTAGAATGACTAGTAACACAATGCACAAGGGCAGAAATAGAGAGTGGTGGGCTTTTCATTTTTTAACTCTGTCAAAGGCAGCAAGTGAAGAATAAGACAAGGCAGAATATTCAAAATGATTTAACAATATTTGCTATTATATATATATATATATAACTGAATACCATGTCAGGGTATATGCTAATGTTTCCACGATGGTTGCAATTAAAACAACCAAATAAATTGTTTGTGCTGTGAAACTAAATCATGAAATTTATTTACATATAAAGTCCAGAAATCTGTAAATTAGCATACCTGTGTAGGCATCTGACTTGTTGAGTCACAGCCATTAGTGCTTTGCTTAACTTGTAGGTCAACATTTGGCATTTGATCCTTTAAGCCAGACGTAGAAGCTGAATCTACGGTTTCAACAAGTCCTGGTGATCCACGGGCATGTAGTCCTAGAGCTGATACATTCATGAGAGGCCCTCCTGAAAAAGGAAATACAGGAGCTTGCGGCATTGGCATGGGATGTCCTTGTCCAGGAAGCCCAAACCCAGGAGGACTTGATGTGGCCATACCATGTAAAGCAGTAGGTACAGACATATGGGCAGCAGGGATATGAGTTCCTTGCATTTGGGGCACCTGAATCATAAGGAATCTTGAAGATCCACCATTCATGTCAGGCATTCCCATACCATATCCCATATGCATGCCAACACCCATAGGTGAAAATGGAGCCATATGTGGTGCATGCATATGCTGCATTCCCGCAGGTAACATCATTGGAGGCATATATAAACCAGCTCCCATTGACATAATCTGCATAAGAAGGGAATCAATCTCACACTACAGGTATATCATTTGTGATTATAAAACTTTAATCAAAGCTAGAGGGGGACAGAGATTACTTGAACTTGGAGCTGAAGTGTTTTAAGATACTCAATTGCCTCATCCAGCATTGAAGCTTTATCCACCTTATATATACAAAGTCAGAAAAACCAAAATAAATGAGGAATCAAGTATCAAGTATGTATATATATTTATATATTTATTTATTTATATATATATATATACACACAAAGTATTTTATTAGTTTAAGTTGAACTTCTACTTTTATTACCACTATAATTAATGAAAGATGATGTTTCATATTCAACTTGAAGATTTAAACCCTGCAAACAAAATGCTTAACTTCAGGTTTGAATCTATAAATTTTAAGTTGTAACTTCTGATGACTTGATAAACCTTCCACATTCTACAAGAACAAACTTAAACAACTATGTCTTTTCAAGTTTAAATCATTAGAGGTAACCATTAACCACCAATCCATAATCTTACAAAGTTTTTTGGGTGTGTCTAACAAGCAAAAATAGATAAAGCTAAGCCAACCTTACTGCAATTTGGTACAAGTTCTTGTAATGCACGAATCTTCTCATTGATCCTGTCTCTTCGTCTCTGTAAGCATAAATTATAATAACATAAATTGAAAACAACATAAACTTAAGATTCAAGGGAAAATGTGTTGTTTTAACATAAACTCAACATAAGTTATAATAACATAGAAAATGCCTGGCTCACCCTTTCAGATAGATTATGCACTTCAGCTGCACGACTTCTCTTACCACCTCGCCCACCAGCAGCCTTTTTAACACCCACTGATTCTTCCTCAACATCCTTCATGTAAAATGTTTTCTTAGTTAATGGAGGGAAACTATAAAATAAGGAAATAATTAAACACATAAAACACCATAAATAAAAGACCTTAACTTACTTCACTGTGGCACTCAGAGTCGTCGTTGTCTTTTCTCTTTCGCTTCAAATCTTGATTTGGTTCATCTGAACCTCTGTCTGCACCATTGCCAGAGCAAACAGAGGAAGAGGCTACTGCTAGCTCCATACTTTTTTCAGCAGTTGTCTGTCCTTTAGTGCCACTATCACCAAGAACTTGATTGGGAATTTGATCAATCTTAGTGGCATTCTCTTTACAAGCAGGCTCGGACTGCTTAGAAGGCACAACATTCTGTTCAACAGATTTTGGTTGCAAAGAGTTCACGTCAGCCTTAGATTGCTCCACGACCTGCTGGCATTGCATGTTCAGTTCCTTCGAACGTTCACCACTTGAATCAACAAGAATTGATTCGGGAGGATTGCTGCTAGTTGCAGCAACATCTTTATTCTTAATTTCCACAACGTCTAATCTTGTTGAAGACAAACCAGACTTCAGGCCAATGTTCTGAAGATTATCTCTTACTATAGCAGCAGGCCTTGCAAAATGGGAGAAATTTATTATGGTGGAACTGAAACCATTACTAGTCATGGGTGGATCTTGCTTCTGCACCTTTGAGCTAGATAAACCACTTGAGGAAGATAGAAAATGAGTCATTTCACCATAAGACGCATCCTGGTTTGCATTAGTCGTATTGTTATTTTCAGTTATATCCGATGCTCTGGATCCAGAAGATACAAAAGATGTTTGACACTGATGCAATGATGGAGGATATAACTGACTGGTGATAGCTTTAGGTCTAGCAGTCTCAACTTGTTCAGCTGAAGAACCCTTGAAAACATTCCTTTGTTCTTCAGAAGTTTTATGAGAATCCCTAAACACCATATTGCCATTAGTTTTTTTATCCAATAGAGTACAACTATTTGAGGCAGAGAGGAATTCAGAACCATATTCATGTTGCAAGGAACCATCCATTGTTGTATAATCCAACCAAGGTAACACATCCTCATCTTGACAGAAATCCACTTCACGGGATGGCACTGACATTGGAATTTCATTCATTCCAGAGTCTAAATCCCTAAATTTTCCAATCCTTATGTTGGTACTATATCCTACATCTTTATCCCTACCCTTGGGACTGTGAGATGGTAAGCAATGAGATGGCAAACTCCTGCAAGAGGGGCTCTTTCTAACTCTATTGGACTGACCCTGGCTCGAAATCTGACCATTCTCCCAAACTAGCTCAAAAAAATCGTTCTCGGGCCTACACATCCCATTTCAAACCCAAAAAAAGCAGGGTTAAGGAAGAAATAGACAAAAGAATACACTTGAAAACTCAAACACATATGAAAAGCTTATGCTAATGAACTTACGAGGAACCTTGATCAGGTGCACGAGTGCTGGTAGTCTCTTTACCAAGCTTCTCTCTGGCCAGCCGGTATAACTCGTATAAAGGCATGATGATGAATCGATCGATCGGCGGAATCCAAGTATCAAAAACTCAAAATGGCTTCAAATCAAACTACAGCACTTAGCCCACTAATGTCGCTTCAAACATACTCTACTCTGTCAACTGGGAAGCCTTTGAAATCCAAATGAAGTAGAAAGACATAGAAGAAACCTGATGTAAGCCACGCTACTCACACTATTGTATGATTATAAAAGGAAAAGAAACAAGCTTACTTTAACATCACATCACAGCAATAATGTACAAAACATAAAAACCCTTTATTTTTAATATCTCAGATCCTTATTAGGAAGAAACAAAACTTCGATACATAATTAAATTAACAAAACAGCACCAGTCAAACAAATGCTTTAATGGCTTACATATAAGTATATGTAAGTCATGCACAAACTTCGCAAAGATTCGATCTTATTGTTATTCTTTTCTTTCTTTTTATTTTTCCCAAATTAGTAAAATTCAGATTGACACACACAACCACCCTGTTGAGTTTCATCGACAATAGTGACACCGATTCTCGGCTGAGATCAAGGGAACCCCATGTAGCTCCAATAATTTTAGGCTGAAACCCAGTGATCTTTCCTCGTATGGACACCCAAAAAAGATACGAAATTTGTGGAAACCCTTAGCTCCTCGATAATCGTGACCAACGAGGTTTTTCTAATCCAAATGCAACAACACTACTATTTGAGTGGGAGTGATCATTCCCAGTTCACACAACCACTGGAAAGTTCTCAAAAAGCATTCAGGCCTAAGAGACTGTGTCTCGGCACGAAGAAAGAGAAAACTCAAACTTCCAGAAGACCCAAATGTGTAACTCCGCAAATTCGTATATATATAATAAATAATAAACAATAAGATCATATAGTGCGCTTATTAATATTTTGAAATAATATCTCAGAAATATAGTTAAAATTACTAATATTATTTCTTTAAGATACTATGTGTGATCACTAAAAATAAGCCCGGATTATATACATGTACTCTCATAACCATACATCATATTTATATATTTGTTTGTCAAAATAAAAGTAGAAAATATATATAATTTAGAGTTTGAAAAGGAAAACACTTACTCCATGTGTGGAGCTATACTAACCATATAAATTAGTAATTGTTTACTAAGTTGTAAATTAATGATTTTAATTGGATTTAATTTTTAATTTTTAATTTTTTTTTCACTTTGGCCATATATTCTTGCACAAGATATATCTTAAGCTACATAATATCAATTTGGATGATTAAGACTTTTTGAAAAACTTCGAAAAATATTTATAACTTTGTGTCTCATAAGTATCATGCAATTTTTATATTTTAAAGGTCAAAATCATATCCAAAGATTGGATAATTGAGGTTTAATTAAATATTTAATTAAATTCTTAGGAATATTATTAGATTATTAGAAATATAATTAACGGTTATAGATAGGCTAAACACTTTGTAAAACATATTTTGTATTCAATTCTAAAAGAATAGTATTTCATCTTCCAAGCTTTCTCTCTTTTGTTTTGTTTTATTTCCTTTGCACATTTTTAATTTGAGTTATTCTGTGCATATCTCCATGAAAGACTAAAGATCTTTCTCAATTCATGGACTTTGAGGTGTTGTAGTTAAAGTTTAAATTAATATTATAATCGCAAATTCTTCTCATTTTTCTTTTCTCCGTTCTTATTCTAGAACTTGAAGGGTTATGGTTGTTTTTTTAGAATAGAAATTAGAATTAGACTAGGACTTGTTAATCCAAATCTAATTCATGTTAGGTGATTAATTAATTGCTTAAATCAATTAATTAATTATGTCTAAATTCGTGATAATTAAGGATTACGATTGTGAGTTCACTTTTCGTAAATGAATATTACATGATTATTTAATTAAAATTATGTTGATAAGTTTAAGGAATAATTCAAAATCTTTTAATTATTATGATAATTCTACTACATACTTAGAGTTCTTAGATTGATGTTTTCTAAAATTATTTTTTTTATTTTTTCTTTTTAAAATTTTTCTTCAAATTAACCCCTTCAAAAAAAATGAATTAAGATTAAAGATAGTTGATCTATATGCTTGAGAATAATGACCTAGGTTGTCCTCATACTGAAAATTTTGAAAAAAACTTACTATTTTTTGCAATAATTTGACATTGTTGTCACTCTACTCTTACAATACACCCTCTAGGATGCACTAATCCCAACATTAGTACAATTGACTACAAGCTCAAGCCAAAGGGTAGCAGCAGGTAAGGGTATGAATATCTTAAAGTTTCCTTCAATTTAAAGAAAGGTGCAAAGAAAAGGTCAAACTCTAAAGTGAGAAGTTTACAATAAACAGTCGTTGAGGAATAGGTTTCATCCTCCATCCATTTTTGGCATGACATTGAAGCTCAACGGTTATAGTATGTCAAGGATTTGTTATCTAAACATTAAAAAAAATAATAAAAGAAAACACACACAAAGAAAAAATAGGGTGTGAGATTCTAACTTTAGACAACAATATGACAATAAATGTCCATAGGGTCCAGTTTAACAAACAAACACGGTAACTTAAGCATTTCATATTATCTCACCAATCAATCAAACACAATGTGTAAATGCATAGATTTTGATTCATTTCCAAGAAAAAAATTTACAATAGGAGCTCGTACTCCATCCACCATAATTTGCACATTAATACACTTAAGATTCATAAACCATTTTCAGGTGATCTTAGATAAGTGCATGAGATTCACGGACCATTTTTATTAATTCATCTCATCTCTCCTTACTTTTAATCATATCCCAAAAAAAAATTATTTTTCATAATTTTATTCTCTACAACATTATTAAATTTTATAATAAAGTTCCTTAATTTTCATCTTACTCTTATGTTTTATGAGACCAGTCACTTTATCCTTAATTTTCACTTACTTTGTTTTATTAAATTAATTAGAAATAGTTTCATCATTATTAATTGTTATTATTATAATATTAACCTTTTGTCATCATTATTACTATTTTCTTTTAAGATGGTTAACATTACAATTATTATTAGTTATTTGTTCTTCTTCTTAATTTTTTTTAATTTTTTTACATTATAAATATTATCAACAACATTCTCTCTACTATTCTTATTAACTTGTTGCCATAACCTTGAATATGAATCAAAATAAATTGACGTCAAGTAGTTGGATGGTTCAAGAATTATAAATCAGTTTTGTATTATTATTTTAAGCAATCTCATAGAAATCTATTTCTCTTACAAAAAGAAAATGGTCAGTTTCCATTTAATCCAATGAATTAAAGATGTTGCTGCCTATGATAGGCACCTTCTTCACTACTCCTTCGTGTTCAATGGTTCACGCCAGTTACTCCTTGTCGGCATAGCGTGCAGCACTTATTCCCGTTGCTTTCATTCCAAACTATTTTATTTTATTATTATTTCTGATCTGTTCAAATTGCAGTCCATTGTCAATACCCACATGATCTAATCTGTTTCTTCCTAAGCAAATTTTGTTGTTCCTATTAGAACTATTTTTGTGGACTCTCACGCAAGTACGAAAAAATCAATAAAAAAAATATCATAACAATTATATATACATACGAGAAAATCTCCAACATAAAAGAATGAATCTAGAAATCACAAATAATCAAACGCATAAAATTACCATTCGAGAGGCCTAAAAGTCCTTTTCCACCTTGGATTTTTTGGGAAAACTTGTCCAAACATTGGTTCTTCAACAAGCCAGCGGAAATGCAGTAACTAAAGTGGTTTGATAAAATGAGAATATGTAGGTTTGACGCAGGAACGGAACGGAAATGAAGATAGATAGTTGGCTTCCCTTGCACTCTGAGTGAAGAAGAAGACTGTTTGTAACCAAGTGCAGAGCATAAGTCTGTGAATAGTTTTTTGTTTTATATAAATGGAAGATGCAATGCACCATAAAAAAGATTAGCAGGTCCACATGGATGGAGCCAGATCCCCAACCAGGTCAGGAAGGGTCCAAGTGGACGTTGCTCATTTCCCATGTCTGGCCATGTTAGGGTCAATCAAATAAAATATTTTTAGGCTTGTGGCTTCTCAAACCCCCAAACACACTATGTACTCTTTGCTTGCTCCCATACCGTCTAATGGACCCCAATTACTCAGCATTATTTTCTTTTCTTTTCTTTTTGACACTTATTCAAATTTGTATCTCAAATTAATTATATAAGCTCTTTAGCTGGTCCCTACACTCAATCTAATTACTTTCAAATTTGATGATGATATATCAGTCTCAAGATTACTACCACTAATCAAGTTATCTAAATAAAAATTCAAATGCATCCTTGGAAAATTCCCAGAATAACCTCCGTACTATAATGCTATCTTTTGTTAAATCAAAGGGCATGTGGGAGATCCCAGCCACATTTAAATAAGGGGACCACATTTAAAACCAACTAAAGGCTTTGCAATTTCTTAGATTCTACCTGATGACAGTTGACAAGGGGGCCTTTTAATTCTTTTAAGAAACTGCAATTAATATTTAATCAATTAATTAATTAATTAATCCTTTCAAATAATCATTATTCTGAACCCCTTTTTTAATAACAAATCCAAAACTCAAACAAGTGAAACATGAAAAACCAGAAAAAGGACACTGGTCCTCTTCTGGCATGATTACACTGGCAATTTGCCAAATATCAGAACCCACCGCTCTATTAACCCGTAGTCTTTCAACAACGTACGGTAGAAGATTGCTCTTTTTGTCAATTAAGACATTTTCTTTAAAAGGCGATCATCAAGTCAATGACTTAATTAATCTATTAACCCTCAATTTACAAATCAGAAATTCGAGTATTATTTTTTATAAGTGTCATTGTCCAAACAGGCTATAATGATACGGATATAATTTTGTTGGTTGCATTATGGATGCACTCATACCCAATTTTGCTAAGATAGTATATACAAAAAAACAAAACACGAAAGATGATTCTTTTCTTTATAAGTACACGGAATAGGGACGCGCAGACAGACACATACTCTTCCTATCTTAATGTTGTGTCACAATATGGCAAACCTACCCATTCATTAAGGACGAGAGGATAATAATATACTCTCTCACATATTTTTAATAATTTATTTTCTTATTAATTAAAATTTATTATAAACTACAAAATAATAATTAGAGTTCACTCAACAAGAAATAAAACCTGTAAAATTTATAATTTTAGATAATTTTTTTGATACTTCACCCTTACCGAATCTTATTATTTGAAGAAGAAATAACATTTAAATATCTCATAATTTTAAATATTCTATTTATATTTTTTTAATTTTTATCATCTATCATATTTATAAAAAAAAAATTATCTTTGTTCTCTATCATTAAGTGTACTTTAACATTGTAAATGTTGAAGTATATTTATGTTATCTGGGGGTGATAAACTTGACCAAACATAGTGATTATCAGAAGAACAATAACGCTGACCAGTGCAGGTGGGTTTCACGTGCGAGGGTGAAACTCACGAGACAGACACGTTGTTTTATTTCTTTTGATGTTTTTGGAAGTCGCATATCATATTGTGTGACTCGTCCGTTCGAAAAAAGGACACATTTTTGGTCCTCTGTACACAGCAATAGCCACCTTAAATTGAGATGTATCATTACTCATTACATAGCAGCTAATGCTCTCAATTTTCCGCCGTATGGTAAGACCGCAGGCAGAGATGATTCTGTCGTTACAACTTGGATTTCTTCCTTTCCAAGCTCAGAGCAGATTTCAGATTCTTTTTTTATCACCATGCCTTCATTCTAACCCTATGTTTAAATGAAATATATATATATATATATATATATACACAGATGACGATTTTTTTTTTATAATTTTTCTTCTTTTCTATTTTTTTCTTTCTCTCTTACTTTCTTACCCTTGTTTCAAGAAGGCTATAAAAAAGTATAGCAGAAGAATATTGGAATTATCATACAAAGTTTTGGAACCATTATGCAACATTTACAATCTTGGGAATAGAACTGTAAATTTGTAATCAAATTATAAACTTATGTTAATAGTAAGCTTCTCAGTAGACACAAATAAAAATGTATGATATCAAATTTAGATGACTGAGGAGGCAACTACCCTTGTAGTACTGAACATAGTTCCGTCCTAGCAGACAGGTTACTACTTTTAACGAAACGTAACATTGGTGCTACAAAATTATGATATTAATTTAATAATTAAATAAACAGTGTTCTGTTATTAAGATAATTTAAAAACTGCTGTAAAAAAAAATATTGTTTACTCTGACTAAATTAATGTTACCAGATAATAAGAAAATTATTTGATATCAGTAATTAATGTTTTGAAAACCAAATTTAATCTTGTAAAAATTTGACGAGTAATAGTTTATTCATTTTGTATGCATGTTCCTCAGGGATGAGTAGCATAAATTTTAGAGTGATGCTTACATTGGAAGTAAAGAAATTCCTTTGTCTGATGGGAGGATGTGAAGCAAAGAAGAGAGGATAATGTTAATAAATGGTTAGCTAAATGATTAAAGAAGAGGCCGTAGCCGGGGATGGATCTATTTGAGGGGTGAGAAGCTATCTGCCCTCCAATACTTTCAGATTTATGGAATGTTTTTATCAGTTTAGTTTTATGAAATTATTTCTTTTTAAACAAATATATCAAAATATATATTTTTTAAATCAGTAAGTCAATTAATTGCCCTAAATAAACATAAATTAATATGCGTTTGAATTAATTCATCTGAGAATTTTTTTTTATAACTTTCTAATAATTAAGTTTCACAAGTAATTGTTTTTTAATTTAATTGATTGTCAAAAATGAGCTTGAGACAAGTAAATTATATAAGTTACAATTATTTCCTTTAAATTATATATATTAAATACAAGTACATAATTATGTAAAATAAAATTAAGTATGTGCTTATTAAATTTAAAATATGAATATTTTTAATATATTTATAAAATTGTGAGCATGTTGTTTCAAATTATTTTATTTTATACTAATAACGTCTTTAACATTTAATAAATTAGAAAAATGTATTAGAAAATATATATTAATACATAATAAACCAATTTGTAAAAATATATATTTATAACTTTTTAATACATATAAAAATATCTTTAATTTCATATAATGTATCAAGAAGCGAAATTCAAATTTCAAAATCAAATTAAAATTAAAATTAAATTAAATATTATTTTTTAAAATAATAAAAAATAAATATAAATAAAACTAAATGCTTAATGCAAAAAGAATACACAATTTAATAAGAAAAAAAATAATTCCTAAAAATCATCTCTATAAAAAATAAAGGGTCATCTTTATATTATAAAAATTGATATAAAAAGAAGTCAATTAACAATTTAATTATTTAGAAGAAAATGATAAGTAAGATAGAAAATCTAAAAATAGAGCTGTAAAAATAGATCACTTAACTTAGTTCAACAAATTAAAAAATTGATGATTTTTTTTCTTTTGAGAAATGTTAACTATATTTTTTATTTTTTTTTTATAATTTATTAAAAATTATCTATTTTTTTCATAATTTAAATGTGAAATCTGTAAAAATTAATAATTTTTAATAAATTTTAACAAGTCATAGAAAGAATATAAAAAAAATGTTATTAATATTTTTTTCTTTTCTTTTTTACATTAATTTATATATTATTTATAAAAAATTTAAACTAAATAAGTCTAATTATTTTTTAGTCTATATTTCATCGACCTAACTTAGTCATCTACTATCAAACGAAGTCAATTAACTTAATTTTATTTAAGTCATAAATAAAATAGTTCAGTCCAGCCTAGTCATCTGTCAGGAGGCATTTTTGGCAGCTGGTCAATCTAAATGGGTACATGAATAATTTTGAATATCTTAAATAAAGGCATTCCACTGAAAATAAAAAAGTAAAATTATTGTTTATTTATGACTATTTTGATTTCTATAATACTTTTTTTTTTTCTGAGTTTCCTTACTTAGCTTTTGATATATTTGTTAGTCATGGCATTGGAGTGGAATAAATTGGGCCAGATGTAAGGCATATGCTCCCCCTGCCACTGCTAACTGTCCCTGCAGCCAAATTGTATCTGCTCCTTTGCAGACTGCACATGACAGCTACACCCTTATAATTAAAATACACTCTTTTTTTTTCATCACAATCTTAAATTACTGCATGCTTAGGAACATGGATAGAGTAGTAAGGTATAATCAATCTATTCTTATGTAATCATGCTCTATTTATCCAGCTATAACAACAATGCCCTTCTATATCATTTTTATCTGAAAATTGAAATTGAGTACAGATGAAAATAACACTTAATTGATGTGATAAAAGTTTATAAATCTCAAAGAACGAGAGAGGACTTTCATAAATAAAAATATTAATGTGATTGTTATTGATAACATATATAAAAAATTAATAATATTAAAAATAAAAAAAATAAATATTTTAATACTTTTTAATATTTAAAAATATAATTATGTGAATAAAATAATTTTT
>JAMLFT010008515.1:0-13630 GCA_026544285.1 Pachyrhizus erosus | reverse complement strand
GTTAAAATAATAATAAAATATTATTCACTAATTCGAATTAATTATTTTTTCATTTTTTATATTTTTATTATTTATATATAAACAATAATTAAAATTATATTAATTACTTTGCTTTTAAATGTATAACATCCATTTTTAAAATAAATAATTTATATTCAGCAAATAGTCATGAATTAGAAATTTATAATTTATTTTAGTTTATTTAAAATTTAGAATTTAAATTTAGAAGAAATCTTATTTAAATTTAGAAAATAATTGAGAGAGAAGATATTATAATTTGTTAAGATTAATGGTTTTTTAGTAAAATAATTTTAGATAAATTGAAAATAATAAATAAAAAATATAAGAATATTTTAATTTTGAAATAGAAAATTATAAAATAGATTTAGAAATTTTTGGAAGTATAAGAAAAATAGTAGAAATAAGAAGATAAATATATAAATAATAATATGAATTTTTGAAACAAAAATTTATATTTTATAATTAAATATACAATTAAAATAAATAAATTTATAAATATAAATATTTTTTGGGAGAAAATATAAGAACAGGAAAAGAGAAATATAAAAGGATTTATAAAAATTTTAGAAAATGTTTGAAATTTAAAATAATAATTTAAACAAAAAATGAAAGAAAACGAAAATTTAGAAAAAGAAAAGAAAGAGAAAGGGGGAATTGGCTGGCTTGAACCTAGGCCCTAGAAGAATGGGAGGGGTGCTACTACCAATTGAGCTACACACTCACGGAGTAACAAAAGGTCCACTTTATACACATATATTAACAGTTGTAAAATATGAGAAATTAAACAACAAAAATCAAAACACGCGTCAAGTGGGCTCGAAGAGAAGACTTGACACTCTACATTCAGCGTCTTAACCGTTGAGGCAGAATACGTTCGACGACATTTTACCATTCTTAATTATTTGTGATATATATCAAAACGGGTGAACTGCCATAGAAGAAGTGATGCACCTTCTTCTTCCTTGAGTCTTATTCTCTACACCTACGAAGCTCCCCTCAGTAGCTTGCGCCCTGTCCCTAATTAGCCACCTTCATCCATACCAGACTAATAAAATAAACATGAAAAGGGTGAAATAACTCTATATAAGGAGAGCAAATCTTGGGAGAAAAACGAAAGAAAAATCAAATTTCGAATCAACAAATTTCTCTCATTCTGCATTCATTCTCCATGTTTGTTACAGAGGCTAATTCTAAATTTATTTAGCCTCCTTTTCCACCATAAATTAGAAGGAACAGAGGACTAAATCACCAATTTGCTGCATTATTGGAGCCCGCCAAAAACTTCATTAAAAATATCAAATAGAAGTAGGGGAAGTCGTTTATTCTTTAAATTTTCTTTACGAATTCATGCCTGAATCTATCTATATCATTTTAACACTCTGAATCAATCAAAATATCCACAAATTACATGAATTTGAGTTTTAAAATGTGGTTGTGCTGCCATTGATCTTTTACTCTTACATACCATGTGAATTCTTGATTTAAGTGATAATTAAGCTTTGTAGGAGGTTAGAAATGCTTTCTATAGTGTAATGAATCAAAATCAGTAAAGATTGACAAAAAACAGAAATGGAGGGAGAAGGTAGAAATAACCAAATGGAATATATATGCTTTCTCTGTCTGCAACTTTATTCAATGAACAAGGGCAGGGGATTGGAAAAGGTGAAGGAGGAAAAGGTCTAGGGGAAGGAGAAAACCAAAAAAAAAAACCAGTAAGGTAGGGAGAGGGAAAGAAGAGAAAAGAGAAAGATAAAGGAAGAAGAAGAAGGAAGATGACGAGGAGGGTGAGAATAGCAGAAAAGGGAATGAGAAAAGAAGATGACGAGAGGGTGAGAATAGTAGAAAAGGGGGTGGGAAAGAAATAATAATAATAACTGTAATAAATAAATAAATAAATAAATAATATTGATAATGAGTATGATAGAAATAAAAATATATTCATTTAGATAATCATGATAAGATTATAAGTAATTTGTGAATAAGTAGTGAATCTATTCATTATCTCTACAATAACCATTTCTTCTTTTTTTGCATCTTCAATATTGATATATGAGAAGTTAATTTTACTTGTGTCATATTAATATTTTGTATGTGATGATTACCTCTGTTGATTATAGAGGAATCAAAGATATAACTTGTTTGACTGTCTTGAGTAGACAGTATTTTGATTAAGAATCCTAAGGTATATAATTGAGACAGTTTGAGTAATTTACTTAGACAAAGATTTAGTGAAACTTATGTGATGACCGATTGATTGATATGAGATAGAATCATAAAAAAAATGTTACCTCTGAGCTCAAATAAGTACCAAAAAGGAATTGATGAATGAAAGTGAGTAGAGAAGGATGAATCTAAAAGCCTAGCGAGTGAGAATCAAGAATGAAAATTGCATGGGTTAACCACAGAAGATACTTGAGGAATGTACATAGGCTTTGGTGAGTCCTTAGGGATAGATAAGGTGTCAAGTTTTGAATCGCTTGAAGAAAAGAATGTATCATGGAACTGGCTTAACGTCCTTGACAAAGCAGAGCATCACCAAAATTCGGTTGAGAGTATCCTGAACTAAGTATTAGGTAGGATATGTACTTCTGATCGTCGATCCAGAATGCAGACTTGAATTTTTATTGACACACTCATGTAAGTCCTCCTAGATATAGGAGCAATGAAGGCTACGAAGGCCCTAACGATCATAAATCATAATTAAGCACGTTACGATTATATGAAAGTACACGATAGTTAGAAAATGATATACTTGTCTGTGTATTTAAGGATAAATGACTCACTCTTACAACCTCTACCTTTTAGATACTGATGGAGGAAGATTTTTACCCTCTATTTCACTTGATGGAGAGATGTACACACAACCCACTATTTGAAGATGACACTTTCACTAGGTGTGTGAGATTCGCTTTTATGTCCACCAATGTCATACCTAATGGACAATTTTCTCACATAGACATATTCATCATCTTGACCTAGATGCTGCCACCCAGATATACTAGAGTTTCATCGGATATTCCCATAGCTCCTAAATGCGTTCAACCCTCTTCAAATTCAAACCCTTCTACAAGCTCTGCCCTAAACAAAATTAATCATCCAGAAGAAGAGAAAGGAACTTCAGAGGAAGAAGACCCCTCTAAGTATTCTCATTATAAGTTGCTTGAAAGTTATAGTAATAATTAGGTGTTCACAAATTGTTACTCCTTGACATTTAAAGTTTTAAATTCTATCTGATTATTTACAACTGAAAATAAAAATACTTGACAAAAAGATTAAAAACTTATTAAATTAGATAAATGAAAAGGATGCTACAAAATTCATTATGACTTTTTTAGTATATCAAAATTTACTAAAATGACCTTTAAGTTTTTGAGAAAAAAATTTCCCCCGTATATATTACTTTAAGTAATAAAAAATATCTATAATGAAGAAACTAAAATACTAATATTAAAATAAATTATTAAATAAAAAAAATTAATTTAAATATCATGTCTCTTATATATTTCAACATATAATTCAAACTATAAGTCAACGATAATTTCATAATTCTTTAAAGATCAAATATTATATATATATTAGAATAACTATATTTTGTGAGAGTGATTTTAGGCGTTTTTTAAATAGGAGTATTTTTAGAAAATTTTCTTAACCTATTATCTCTTTTAATTTTTCTCTTTTCATATTTATTATTAAATTAAAATTCAATATTTTCTAAAATAAATGATTAATTAATGATAATGATAATCTTGTATCATAATATAAAATATTTATCATAAATTGAAACCATAATTTATATGCTCTAAAATATTTATTCATTAAAAATTTTAATTATAATATAATTTATATATTAAAAAGTATTTATTTATTATAAATTTTAGTTATATAAAATAAATATTTATCTTATACATTTCACAAGCTAAAATACAAGTACACAATATACTATAAGTAAGGGTTGTAAAAAAAAAATTATAACAAGTAACAAATTCTTAATTGACACAAATTATTTAATACATAACCATGTTAATCTACTTTTATATAAATTAGAATACACAACTTTGAAAATGAAACTTTCACTTTTTTCATTCTCTTAGTTGGACATTGTCAATATTCTTTATTCTCTCATTTATATGTGTCTTACACATATTAACCCTAATTAACCAAAAAATTCTTTCTGAATTATTTTAAACTACCATTCTTTTATCTTTATCTATATACTGGATATTTTGCATTGTCTTTACCTTTCAATCTATCATATTTTATCACTATCTCTAATTCTAAATTGAATTTAATATTTTTAAAATTAAATTGTCATCAATAATTAAAAATACCCATATCAAAATTGTTGATTGTGATTATTCTAAAATATACTTTATATATTCAAAAATTTTAAGTAGTAATTTTAAACTTACCATATATACTTGGCAATTAATTGGTCAAATGATAGGTAAAATACTTTTATACTTTGGTGTGCGTTAAAATATATATTTTTTTCTTTAATACAATCAATTTATTTCTTTATTATTTATTTTTCTGTATTAATTAATTTTTACCTGTTTAACAATAATTACACACCAATAACCAAATAAAATATATGTTTTTAAAATTGAATAAAACATTGGATGAAAAGAAACCTTAATTCATGATTTAATTTAAATTTAATCGTGATTATAATGTAATTAAATCAATAATTATAGTATATATATCTCTCTATCCGTCTGTGTGTATTTAAATTTTATATAGTAACTCACATAAATAAATATGGGTTGAAGTAAAAACTATCATCTTCTAGCTCTCTTTTTGTTCCTAATTTTTCCCGCATCCGGTGCTCAATTGGGATGCAATTTGCTTATAAATAAATCATTAATGTTCATAACATTGCATTATTGATTATTATATAGTTCCTAATTATCCTAAATTAACGATATGCAAGTTTTACTTGTTTTCTGATTGGTGTACTAACCCAAGAGAATGTATAGTTCAATTAAGGTAAATGCCATGTCTTCTTTTGACAGGAGCTTGGTTGTATGTGGGGTTAGAGTACTCTTTGTACTTTCGTATAATATATTTTCTTTCCATAATAATAATAATAATAATAATAATGGTATGTAAGTTGATGAAGAAACTTAATTAAAAATGAGATTTATAAAGGAAAACTCAGAAATAGAATCTCCTTTTACTCCATTGATCACTTTAACCTTTTAAAAGTAAACATTCTTAAAAAAGGACCGACTATTTGTTTTGCAAACTATGACACATGATTATTGTATCTACGCATAGACACTTTCAAAGACAATAGACAATAAAACTAAACATGGATGATTGAAATGGAAAAGGCACTTGAAACACTACATAAAAGATCATATATGTTTTTTCAAGGGACATATGAGCTAGGTCAAAGGTCATTTTGGACATTAACACCTCCGAATGGTAGCATCTCATCCCTAGCAGCACCATTAATAAATTCCATGGACCAATGTTGCTTTTTCATGGCGTTCATGTTGGTCTCTTGCCCTGGAACATGATCCGTATGTGCTTTCTCTCCTCCATTTTCAATCACTGGTGACACTTCTTGGGTTTGTATCCTATTAATCTTCCTTTCTATTTCATTTAGCTTTTGATCAATCAACCATGAGAGATCATTCAAATCAATTAAGTTAGGATTATTAAAAATCTTTCCACTAGTCAGGTATTGAAGCATAAGATGGGTCATCTCTTCCTTCCTATTTTCAATCTCTTGTTTCTTCAGCTGCTCTTGGGCTCTGATGATACTTTGCATCAAAAAGCTTTCCTGATCAAACATCTTTTTGCACTTTTGCGGTTCAGGAATTCTCCTAAACCTAGAAAGCACACTTTGGACTCCAAGGTCAGATGGCCAAACCTCTAGCTGAGGATCATTTGGGGTATAGATTATAGCACATGCTTCAATTCCACAAAGGGTACTAATTTCATCAAGTTTCTTCGTCAAACCTGTTAATAAATCATAAATAGAATTAGGAGAAAGGAGAAAATGAAATTTTATTGAATGGTAAATATGCATGCTACAATGCGGTTTATTTGAATTAAAGAAAAAATAATCTCTAACCATTTTTCCTTTTCTTTAATGTTGCCTTCCTCTTCGAGTCATTGGTTATGTATGTCAGGTCCACCTTCTTTCTAGTCATGGTAGTGATTAGAAAAGAGAAAAAAAAGGAGCTAGAAGGAAATTGTGAAAATGATGTTAGTTTGAGGTGCCTTTCTCACTCTCATTCAGGTGTTATATATATAAACAATCAAGACCTAACCAGAATAATAATTTAGGGAAAGTCTTGCCAAAAGCTTTCATTCGAGATTTTCCATTACCAAACTAGACCATTATGCATTGTTTTAGCACAAAAATTCATCATTAAATCCATGTCCAATGAGTAATTAGTGGGATTTTATAATAAAATATTGTTTAAATGATCTACCATTTGCGGAGGATAGCACACACTTTAATCTTGAAATAAAATCTTTGATATATTTTTTTGACCGGATAAAATCTTTGATATTAAAAGCTATATTCAATTATTAATTAATTCAAATCAATTCAAGTGGACCTATTTAAAGAATATAAAACTCTTTTAATACCTGCTTTTTCGTAAATTATATAGATTTTGTATAAAAATAAATAATTAATTTATTAATATTAATAAAAATATTTAAGTTAATTAATTTTAATTAATAAAATTATAAATTTAATATTAATAAAATATATTTTTGGTCTCTTTAAAATATAAAAAATTTGTTTTAAGTCTCTTTTAAAAGTGTTTATTTTTTTTCTCTAAATTTAAAATGCATTGCTTTAATTCTCAAAAAATTTTAAATCACACTTTTAAAGGTGTGAAAATGGTTTGGATAGCGCATAATATAAAAATTGAACATTTTAAAATTAAAGGAAAAAAAACGAACAAAAAATTTTAGAATAACTAAAAATAAAATTTTCATATGTTAGAAAGACCAAAAATATGTTTTATTCTTTATTCTAGAAATAGTTATAAAATTAAATGATTTAAGTAGAAATTATATTTAATAATACTACAACATAATTTTTCTTACCAATAAGTGTGACTTACATCCACTTACATAATAAGTGTCTTGTTAATAGATTTTATCATAAATTAAAAATAAAAATAAAAATAGTAATTAATATATTTAAAACTGGATCTATTAAGATAAAAAAAAAATTTACTCATCTATTTCTTATAAATAGAACCAAAGAAAGTATTTAGCACCTGAAACTTGGAAAAGAAAACTCAATTCCTTGTCATTATTATAAGGTTTATAATGGAGCACGTGTTTCGATTTTGTTTAATTTCAATTTATTTTTTTTCTTTCTAGACGAAGGCTAGCATGTGTAAGTAGTGAAAATCTACCATTGTGGTAAATCTAATTTTTATAGTTAGATATGTTAAGTTTTTAATCTAAGACTGAGATTTTTTTTTCTTTTACTTATTTACTTTTCTTTTTCTCTTTCTTAATTTACTCTCTTCTTTCCCCTCCTTGGTCCTCCCTTGATCTCCATTTTCCTCCACATCATCACAAAGCCAAAGCCATTCACCCGAAAACGCATATATATCGAGTCACATCAAATCAGCAATACAAATATACCAAATCAAACCCACATGACAACAATCTGTTAGCACCATAATCTCGACGAAACCCTCTTCATGATTCACAAACTAGAGTTGCTGAACCACACCATGCTCCATCTTTGGCAATCATCATTACCATAGGACACTTATGCAGTCATGCTCCCTCTACCTTGGTTTCATGACCCGCACAGGCGCCGATCGATAGGGTGTTTTTTTCTTCTCTTCCAATCTCCCTGTCTTGTGGATGGTTGAGTAGATAAAGGAAACTTACCTCTAGAAAGCTATTCGCAACCTCCATGGCCGTACTAACACCAGATCAAAGTGAAGAGCAAAGGAATAAGAAAATTCTGGATGTCACAAATCAATCCATTTATTTACTATTCATCCAATTCATTCATATGTAAATTCATCTATTATAAAAATAAAAATCAAATAAATCGAATACAATCTATCCATTTAATTTTAAGAATAATTAATGATTTATTTATTTATTTTTATAAAATCTAATAGATTCTCTAATCAATACTTAATAGATCAAAATTAATTAAATATTTTTTTTTATAAATTTAAGTTTTTCTTAAAATTTATTTTTTTAAAATTATTCAAAAAATATATTTTTATAAATTCTTATACAAAATATTTTTTTTTAATAATCCAAATTCAATACAAATTTGGGATTTAAATAATTTAAAATTTAACTTTTAAAATTTATAGAAAAAAACTATTAAGATTAGTTGAAAAGTTTCTCGATTGACTTTAATTGGGGCAATCTCAATGAACCTTGAATGAGGACTTTTTTCGGTTGACCTTGATTGGAGTAGTTTTTGGCAAACCTTGGTTAAGACATTTTTTAACTAATCTTGACTAGTACTATTTTTGGTCGACCTTAACCAAAACTATTTTCAACCAGCATTTGTCAAGGCTTGACCAGGCCAATATTTGTCTGACCTTGACCAAAGCTATTTTCAGTCAACTTTGGCCAAGACTGTTTTTATCCAACATTAGCCAATAATGTTTTTGTCAAATCTCAATCAAGACATTATTCGACTAACTTCGAGTAGGGTTATTTTAGTTTACCATGGTCAGGAAATTTTTTGGTCAACTTTGATTAGGGTTGCTTTTGCTCAACCTCAGTTAGAGTTGTTTTCGACCAACCTCAACTAAAATTATTTTTAACTAACATTGGTTAAGGATGTTTTTGTCTGACCTTGGTCAGCCTATTATTTGACTAGAGCTGTTTTTGGCTAACCTTAGCTAGGGTTGTTTTTAGTCAACATCAACTAAGTACGTTTTTATCCAACCTTTGTCAAGGATTCACCCAACCTTGACCAAGGCAATTTTTGATTGACCTCAATAAGAGAATTTTTTGGTCAAATTGATTAGGGTTGTTTTTGGTCAAATCAACAAGGGTTGTTTTTGGTCGCCATCGACCAGGGTATTATTAGACGAATCTCGACAAAAGCTATTTTCAGTTGACATTAATTAAGGATGTTTTCATCAAACTTTGACGAGTACTCAATTGAGTTTAGCCATGGTTGTTTATGACTAACCTTAATTAGAGCATTTTTCAATCAACCTTGGCTAGAGTTGTTTTTAGCTGACATCATTTAGTGATGTTTTCAACTAACCTCAGTCGGTGCTGTTTTCAGTTGACCTTAATCAAGGTTATTTTTAGTTAACCTTGATCAAGGTTATTTTCAGTTGACGTCAACTAGGATAATTTTTTTCTTACATTAGCTATGGATGTTTTTTATTGAGCTTGATTGAGGTTATTTTTATCAACCCTGATTGAATAAAGAACCAATTGATACCAACCAAAAACAACCTTAACCAATATCAACCTATTGAAAATTATCTCAATTGAGGTCCACCGAAAACATCTCTATCCAAGGTCAATTGAAAACAGCCTTGGCTAAGGTTGGTCGAAAAGTGCCATGATTGAGGTTGGTTAAAAACATGAGCACTCCACTCAAGTATTTGGAAGTGCTCAAGGCCCACTTTTCATTCAAATTCCCATAGCTAGAATTAACTGTTGGGTGAAGGTCAGGTTTAGCTATCCTCACCAAGTTAAGTCAAAAGAACCTCGGGTGAGGCTATTTTAACTAGGACTTAAAATTTTTTAAATATAAAAAAATATTTAATTTTAAAATATAATTTTTGTGGATGGATTAGATATCCATCTAGGAAAAATTTGTGAATGGATGAATAATGAATTTTTATCAAATGGATCATATTATTTTTTGAAAAATATTAATGAATAAAAGGGGATTACTGAATTATTTTGATTCAATCAATTATCATTTGAATTAAAATTTATTTGATCCATTCATTTTTTCAACCTTAGAAATTTTTTAGGCCTTTATGGGTGAGCAGAAGTTGGGTGGCAACTGGCAAAGTGGGAGAATATCATTTCTATTTTGAATTTTGAAAAAAGACTTTTCTTTTCATTTTTTTTTTGGTTTTAGAAGTATTTTGTTATGATGCGTGTGTTCTATTGTTGAAAATGATTCTCCTTCTATTCACGGCATGGCTTATGGTGGTGATGAGCATGCTTATGTTGTATTTGAGTTCATTGTAGAGAAGAAAAAGAAAGAACAAGGGCTCATTGCTAGTGCATTAGTTTTATTTTCATTCATATTTTATTTTACATGAATTTAACATGCTCTTAAGGAAGTTTTTATCCTTTTAATCAATTTTTGTCATATTTGACCCAAGTTTCTAACTTTGTTAATCATTGAAAGGGTTAAAATGTAACTGCAAGTTATCACTTATGCTTGAATTTTCATATTTGTATATTTAATAAGTTTTGATCTTTAATAAATTTTGACTTAAATATATTTTTGTTCTTAACAATTGATCAAATTTTATTTTTTGATCTTTGATAATTTTTTTAAAATTTTAGTTCTTAATAATTTAAAATTTTATTTTTAGTTATTGTTGTTAACAAACTAATTTTATGTAACACCCTTTTTCATTTTTCTGATTTAATAAAATTTAGTTTCTAAAGGATTTTTATTTCAAATTTTAATTAACAAAATAAAATTTAATAAACATCACTCGCTAGGGAGTTACAATTTACGAACACCTATTTATCACCATGTCATTCATGCAACATATAATTGAACTTTAAAACTCAGTTGAATATATATTGATAAGGTCAAGAGTACAACTATAAGGATTAGATCTCAAAATAGTAGTTGTATTTATACATTAATCCAAAATAGGGAAATACTAGTTACTTAAGAATTTTCCAAACTTATAATCTCCTTCGTGACCTCTAATAAGAACATTCAAAGGGGTCTTCTTCCTCTAAGGTTTCTTTTTCTTCCTTTTGGATAATTAACTTTGTTTGGGGTGGAGCTTGTAGAAGAATTTGGATCTAAAGGGGGACGAAAGCGCTTGGAAGCTGCTAGAGTATCAAGAGGAACTCTTGTATATCTAGGTGACAATGTTTGTGTTAGGATGACATGAATGTCTATGTGGGAAAATTACCAAGGGGATATAACACTAGAGGACCTAAAGGCAAATCTCATATATAGTGAAGATGTCATCCTAGTACAATGGGTCATGGGTCCATCTTCCTCCCAATGATATGACCATCAGGTGAAATAGAGGATGAAATTCTTTCGCCATCAGTACCGAAAAGGTAGGAGGTTGTAGGAGTGAGTCATCTATCTTTAACCACACACACAAGTATATCATTTCTAACTATCGTATGCTATCATCTCATTGCATCGTGCCTAATTAGAGTTTATAATTGTTTAAGGCCTTTTGTAACTTTCAATACTACTATATCTAGAAGGACTTACACGAGCGTGTTAATAACAATCTAAGTTTGCATTCTAGGTTGATGATCGGGAGTACGTATCTTGTCTGATACTTTGTTCATAATACTCTCAATCAAATCTTGATAATGCTACGCTTTGTCGGTGACACTAAGCTGGTTCCGTGACACCCTCTTTTCTCTGAGTGATTCACAACTTGTCACCTCATCTACCTCCAAAGACACACCAAAGCCTGCATACATACCTTAAGTACCTTCTGTGGTCAACCATGCAATTTCTATTCTTAATTCTCACTCGTTAGGTTTTGGATTCATCCTTTTCTCCCCACCTCCATTCATAAATTCTTTTTTGGTACTTAATTTGAGCTTAGTGGTAACATTTCTATTATGACTTTATCTCACATCATTTAATTAATCATCACTCAAGTTTCATTCGACCTCTGTCTGAGCAAATTTATCAAATTGTCACATTTTCATATCTCATTTTCTATCTTAAGGTTATTTACCTAGTTACTGTCTACTTGAAATAGTTGCATAAGTCATAAGGATTCCTCTACTATTAATAGAGGCAATGAATACATATAAACATCATCATATAACATAGAAATAATGATACCACTAATTAAATAAAATTTTCATGAAATATAACAATATTCATAAGCAGAGTCGCAATAAAAAGGTAAAATCGTCATTTTCACAGAGTTTGATATATTTCATTTACCTTCCCTCTACTTTCTCTTTCCTTCTTTCTTTCTCTCTCCTTCTTCTCTTTCTACTTTCTCTCTCCCTTTTCTCTCTTTCCTTTTTCTCTCCCTCTCCCTCTCTCTCTTTTCCTCTTTTTTTTTCTTTCTCCACCCCCTTTTCTGTTAGTCTCACCCTTCGTCCTATTCTTTTCTCACCCCCATTTTTCTTTTATTCTCCCCCCCTCGTCACCTGACTTCTCTTCTTCTTCTTTTTGCTTCTTCCTTCCTTCTCCCATATCGATTTTTCATCACCTTTCACTAATTTTGGGTTATTATTGGTTCATTACATTACAGAAGGTATTTCTAATCCTAAATGAAACTCAACTTCCATTTAAATCAAGAATTCACAAGTTTGGTAATGAAAGAACATCAATGACGGTCTAAAGAAAAATTCAAATTCAAATCCACTTAATTTATCCATAATCTGACTATTTAAGAGTGCTAACTTTGGATAAATATGATATGAAACAAATTTTTAAAACAAAATTGAAGAATAAACGATTCCTCCTACCTCAATTTCCAATTTTCAGGAAGAAATTTGCAGATTTTGGCGAAGCTTTGGCAACCAAGTTAAAACGTGATTCTCTCCTCCTTTTGTTCAATTGATTGGATTAAAATGCAGTTGAGGTTAAACCAAACTTGTTTGTGAAGAGAAACGAAGAAATTTTTTTTGGATTCATGCCCAATTTGTTCAAGATTTTCTCTGTTTTCTTCTTCCTTTTTGAGTGAAATTGGTCCTATAGATACAATGTTCCTTCGTCCCATTTTGACTTATTTTAATCAGGGTTGCAGGCGTAGGAAGGTGGCATAGGTTATGGGCGCATAGTTGTTTGATAGAGATTCAGAGTTGGGAGCTCAAGGATGATGAGCTTCGTAAGGTACTTCAATGGTGGTTTAGGAAGTTGAGAAATGATATAGGTATAGAATTTGCTTATTTTGTCAGCGATGGACCTAGCGATCTAATAGGTAACTCTTCTCTCCTCTCTTCAGCGCCTTCCAAAGGGACATGGGTTCGAAACCAACCCATCCCCCTTTTTTTCTCCTTTCACCTTTTTATTTTCTTATGCTTTTTACTATATAGCATATATATAAGCTAATGTGCTTGTATTTCACCTAGAGCGGGTAGCATAGTTTGTAAAATGCATTTTCCTCTCTTCTTGGTCCTAGGTTTGAACCCTAGCCAGAATTTTCTAATTTTATTTTCTTTTTCTATTTTGTATTTTCTTTTTATATTTTTAAAGTTATTATTTTAATTTTCAAATTTTTTCTAAAATCTCTATAAATTCTTTTATATTTTTCTCTTCCTAATCTTATATTTTCTCCCACTAAAATATTTGTATATATTTATAAATCTATTTATTTTAATTTATTTAATTGTATATTTATTTATAAAAGTCAAATTTTTATTTCTAAAATCCATATTATTATTTTTAATTTTTATCTTCTTATTTCTACTCTTTTTTTTATACTTC
>JAMLFT010008514.1:0-13630 GCA_026544285.1 Pachyrhizus erosus | reverse complement strand
GGAAGAAGACCCTTTAGAGGACCTGGAAGACAATGCTTAGACTTATATTATGTTTTCAATAGTATGTTAAGTCAACTATTGTAAAATATGAAAACAACTGTTGTGTTTTGAAGTCTTTTGTATAACGCAAGTTTGAAACTGTATATGTAACATGTAAGTCTTTTGCTTAATGAAGTTTAGTCGTTAATATAAATTTACTCTCTTAGTAAAGAAAAAGTAGTCGTTACACTATATGGTGGAACTACAAGGGTACTACAATGTTTGTGGGTCAAAAAGCGAATCAGACATATCCTATGAAAGTATCATTGCCCTGGACTCTATTGTAAGTCCATCTCCCTTCTAAGGGCAAAATCGTTAGGTGAAAAAGTGGTTGAAATTTGTCAGCCATGCTTAGTCTGAAAGAGAGAGAGGTTTAGGAGTGAGCTATCAATATTGGGACACACACACATATAATAGTAAGTGGTCTATCTAACATAGTCCCTCATCTCACCGTTTGTGTCTAAATAGGTTTTCTAATTATTTTAGGGCTCTTCGTAGCCTCCTATACTACTAACTCCAAGAGGGCTTACACGAGCGTATCATTGAAGATCCAATTTGCAACTTTTGATTGACAATCAGGAGTACATATCCTATCTGGTACATGGTTTAGAGTACTCTCAACCAAATCTTGGTAATGCTTCGTTTTGTCGGGGACGCCAAGCCAGTTATGTGACACCCTCTTTACTTCGAGCGATTCTCAACTTGGCACCTTATCTACCCCCAAGGTCTCATCAAAGCTTGCGTACATTCCTCAGGTACCTTCTGTAGTCAACCATTGCATCCTTCGTCTTAAATTCTCACTCGATAGGATTTTTGGTTCAATCTGCCTTCCTTATCACATTTGTCATCTTTACTATTTCTTTTTATAGTGGTACTGATGTCACATCAAGGTTCTCAATGGACGATATCCATTTATACATTAGAATCTTTTTAGATTGTATCGTCATTGTCTAAGCATCTCAATTCATCCCCTATCCTAGCGTTTTTCAAGAATTACTGTCACTGATGGACAGTACATAAGAATATCTATTGTTCACAAATAATGGAGTTATTCAAATCATATTTATATCATCAATACCAATACAATATATTATAATGCACTAATAATTAATTACATTTTTTTCAGTCAAAGAATAGGACAGGGGTAAAATGATCATTTTTCAAAATATGACCTTTAGGTATTCCTATCCTCATTTTTCATTCACATTATCTTATATAATTATTCATGTCTTATAAATTTGTCTTTCCTAGGCTTAGAAGGCTCTAGCAATGAAATAATAAACTTTCTAAGGTAGGGGTATTTTAGTCATTTTTATAAAATATGGTTTTCTAGAATTTTCTTTTCACAATTCGTCCTAGACTACTTTATATGCATGTTTCTATTGTTTTTTTTTAAATAATTTACTAAGTTTAAAAGGGTAATTTAGAATAAAGAAATGAATTTTGTAAAGTAAAGGCATTTTGGTCATTTTATAATTATTTGCCTTTTTAATGATTTTTCTTTTATGTTTAACCCTTAACTTTTGGAAAAAGGTCTTAATATTGCCAAAAATAATTTTAGATCATGTTTTCCTGAAATTGGAATAACCTAGAAATGATAAAATGTTAATTTTTATATCATAGGTGTATTTTGGTCATTTTGTGAAAATTTACCTTGTTAATTATTTATGTAAGATTCTTACCCCCAAAATTTTAAGCTAGATACTACTTCAAGTAGCAAGGTGTTTAGGCTATTTTTATACCCTAGGGGTATTTTGGTCATTTTGAAAATATAATTTTGTTTTTAAGGATTTTTACAATTTCAAAAGTGATATTAAGACTCTAGGCATATTTCTAACAGATCCCGAGATTTTCCCTTCAAGTTTTTTTATAAACAAGATTTAGATTTTCAATTTTTTCAATTAGAGGTATTTTTGGAATTTTAAAGAATAATTTAACTTTTTTATCAAATTTTTTGAGAAAATTTTATCTCATTCGTTTATAATTGATTAGATCTATCTTTTGGTAAATTTTCGAGGCTTGAATGTGCAAAAATAACCTAGAATTTAAAAAAAAAATAGAATAAGAGTATTTTGGTAATTTTTACACAAAGGGGCAAAATGGTAATTTTACACTTCATCTTCAAGCTTTGTTCTCTAGTTCGAACCAGACAATTTGAATTTGGGAACTTCGATTTCCCTTGTGTTTTTTACGATTAAACCATCAATAAACCTTCGTTAATCCCTTCTTTATCATTTCCAACTCTTAATTGATTTAATTATGCCTATATTAAGCAGTTCGAAATCAAATTTTTACAGAGTTTGAACAAACAATTTCTAATTAGATTGCTAAGATATAAAGAAAATTAGACCATGAAACTATGTAGAAAGCAAATTGAAGTAATATAAATTAGTTTTGTGAATCGAATTTAGAGAAAGGATAGCTCCTCCTACCTTAATTGAAGCTTTCCCAATTCGTTAATGGCGAAGTTCTGTGACCTTTATTAAATCGTGATTCCTTTTTTCTTCAAATTTCTTCAACAAAAAGGTTCGTGAAGTGATTTTGAATCTATTGGGACAAGTTTGAGGCAATTTGGTGAAGAAACGAAGGAGAATTCGTAGGTTGAAGTTCATGTAATTTTTCCCAAATTTGAACCTTGTCATAGCTCATATAGACCTCCATGGGCCTCCTTTCTTCATGGCGAAGCATCCCTAGGCTTGGGCGGTGGTAGGGTAGCCTTTACAAGGTATGGGGAGGCTTAGAGTAGGGTTCCTAGCTTTTGAAAAAAAAAATGTCTCGAGGTTAGGGGTTTAAAGTTTTTACAAAAGGTTAACTAGATTTTAATTCGTAAAAATAACAGCGATGAGCCTAGTAGTCAAATGACAATCCTTGCTCTCCCATTCTCTCTCCGTCCCTGAGGTCGCACCTTCGAATCTTGGCTCCAAGCCTTTTTCTTTTTGCATTTATTTTTCTTAACTAACCCAACGCTTTTATTATTTGTACATTTTATTTCCTTTATATACTACCCCACGTGGGTAGCTCAGTTAGCAAACTGTTGACTTCCTTTCTCTCTCCTCAGGGTTGCGAGTTTGACCCTTCCCAATGCCTTTCTTCCTTTTCTTCTTTCTTTCCCCTTTTTCTTTTATTATTTTCCTTTTATATTTTTATTTCTTTCTTTCCTATTTTTAATTTTTTATAAATTCTATTTTATATTTTTAAAATCTGTAAAAAAATACTATAATTTTATTTATATTTTCTTCCCTTGGAATAAATTTTCTTTTTCTTAAAAATCTATTTATTTTGATGAGAAATAATTTATTTTGTCTAAAATAATTACTTAATTCTTAAAAATTTATTATTATTTTTTAACTTCTAAAAATTCTATTTTGATTTAAATTCTAATTTTCTCTTTCTTATTCTTTCTTTATTCCTTCTATGGATTTAAATTTCTTTATATTTTAATTCTATTAAATTTTAAATTCATTAGTAAAATCTTATTTTTTTATTTCTCTTCTAAATATTATCTTTAAGAATTTTCTTGCTAAGAATTGAAATTCGTAAAAGGGATTCACTCAACATAATTAAGAGATAAATTCTAGAAATATAATATTCATTATATAAAAATTTGAGATGTTACAAAACCAAACTGGCACCTCTGGTTCATAGGTTGAAGAAGACAATGGTCAAATGACCCTTTTGCCCCTTGGGTAGAAAATTACTTAAATACCCTTAGGCCAAGATTTTGAAATTTTTGTTGTTTTCATTATTTAATATAGGAAATAAATAAAAGAGGTATCTCTACTCCCTTACTAAAACACTGTAATAGATTCACTGAAGATTAAAATGATAACTATCCTACTTTTTGAAATTACCAAAATACCCCTAGTTTGAAAATTTAAAATTTTTAACTATTTTGTTATTATAAAACAGGGAAAATATAGTCAGAACATTCTACATGTGAACCTAATATGGTTTTATCATTCCTAGGGTAAAAAATGTGGTAAAAATCGTTAGAAAATGACTTTTTATATAAAATGACCAAAATACCCCTACATTAATAAATTAAAAATCTTTACTATTTTGGCATTGTAAATTCAAAAAAGATAACTTAAGTATTCCCCAATAATATTAGGCATTTTTATAACATTTACAAAGTCAGGGATGTGATAGGAAATTCTTAAAAATAATATTTTATGAAATGACTAAATATCCTTTTTATGAGAAAATTACCAAAATACCCTTTTATAGAAAAATTATCCAAACTGACTTCAAACTACAAAATTTATATCTTGTTAATAAACATCTTCAATATATATATGTAGAAAGAAAATTTGAAAGAAAATTTTTAAATGACCATTTTACCCTTATCTTGTCTTAATGATATGTGTGATCTTTGATTGTGGCTTTAATTTTTTGATATTGTATATGTGTTGAATTGATAATATAAGTAAAATTTATTACCTCTACTGCTAGTAGAGGGATATACAATAATGATAACTACCTTTGTAAGATAATAAATGACAGAAATAAAGCCCTAGGATAGAAGATAAACTGAGAAATTCTTAGACAACGATGTTTATAGAATGATTGCAAAGTAAGAATGGAAAAAGAATGTTATCCAAAGATATCTTGAAACACAACATCAATACCAAAGAAAAGTTGACAAATAAAGTAAGGAAGGTAGATTGGGTTGAGAATCCTAACGAGTGAGAAATAAGAATGGAGATTGCAAGGGTTGACTACAGAAGGTACCTAAGGAATGTACGTACGTTCTAGTGAGACCTTAGGGGTAGATAAGGTGCCAAGTTGTGAATCGTTTAGAATAAAGAGGGTGTCATAAGACCAACTTGGCATCCCTGACAAAGCAGAGCATTACCAATATTCAGTTAAGAGAATCCTGCCCATAATCTTCCATAGGTTCAATCCCAGTAGGCAATCAAGACAAAAGAGAAGAATCCCCTAAAGAAGAATATCCTTTTGAAGGATTTGACTAGATGTATTAAATATGGAAGACTATATTAGATTTTATCTTTTGTTGACTTTGCTGAGATATTTTGGGAATGTAATAATTATACTTATACCTTGACCTGATTGTATATCAAATTGAGCATGTTTTAGATAAATTCAGGTTAAATGGATATATATGAAATTTTATGTTTCTTCCAAATTGTAACCCCTGGTGAATTTAGATTTAAAATTTACCTAAAATAAAATACCTAGAAAGATTTTCTTAAAATTAAATGAATAGAAAGGGGCATTACAATCCTCCTCATGGTTTTGGTAATAATGATCATTTCCTTGTAAAGAGTGTGGAGTCCTAGTGTGTCTCTTCCTTTCTATGTTTTCCACTCTTTCATATGGTTCCTTGCACTCTATTCCACCTTTTTGCCTATTTTCCTCTCACTTTCCATTTGCATTAATTTCATTTATTTCAAAATTGAGGCGATAAGCTTGGCGGATTTAGGTGACAAAGCATCACTTTTAGTTACACTAGTCATTGCTACAAAATAGGAGCAAAAGTTAGTAAAAATCATGGATAAAATAAAGCCTCGCCACTTATTAAGTGTTTACACTTAATACTTGTGTATGCACACAATAAGGCTTTTCCATGAATGTTTAACTCAAAGGCTTTTAGCACTCCCTAAAAATTCTCTCTTGAATTCTAGAAGACAATCCAAAATCCAAGATCAAGACAAATCCCAATGTGCAATAGGAAATGATTGATTTCAAGAATGGTAGTTAAGCTCAACTAGAATGTGATAATTAGGATGTTATACACAAGAAACTTAACAAAAGAAAAAGAAAAGTAAACATAAGAAGGAAATGTTAAGACACCTCAAGGAAACCAATAACATGCAACACAAAAGAGTGAAAGCTACACCAAGAAACTCAAAAGCATGCATAAAGAAGAATTAGAAATATATATTAGACAACTAGGATTAACAAAACATGCACATGAGAAAAGAGAAAAATATACAACTCAATGAAACATCAAAGCATGTATGATGTAATCAATTACCTAGCGAATTAATAGATTACGCAAGCTTCTTAAGAGAAAAACCAAGTTCTACAACTCTCTATTTTAATCGATTACATCTCAAATTAATCAATTACAACGTGTATTTTGTACATACTAAAATTTCATGTCATTGCTTTAATTGATTACCTATAGTAGTAATCTATTACATTGTGTATTCTTGAATATATTGATTGTGTGTGTATATTTTAATAAATTACAACAAACCTCAATCAATTACATTGTTGATTGGTATCTTTTTTAGTCTCACTATTTTTATCAATTGCATCTTGAATTAATTGATTACACTATTGTTTTGGAAAATCTTAGACACCTAATTTAAATTGGGAAAAGTTTTATTTTAATTTATTACATTTTGTTATTTTGACTAAATAATCATATTATGGGAAAGGTGTAATTGATTATATTGGTTTTTAATCAATTACACAATGTCTGAACATTGAAAAACTTTTCAAATTCCAAATTTCAAACATTCAAACTCTTTTTCCTACTCTTTAAATAGACCACAAAACTCATTCATTCTCAGTCATAAACCCGACAACGATCTAATTTCTCAAAATCTATCTAAAAATTTATTTCTCTCTTGCTTAAGCCTTCAACAATGGCTGACCAAAGACCAAAGAGGATAAAAAATATGGCAAAAAAAATGCTCTTCCTCCATCTCTAAAACCCAAATTCAAAGTCAAAGGTATCACTAGCAAGGGAAAATGACTTGTCTCTCCTCAACGTCAATCATCTCCTAAGTCATATTAAAACCCTTGGCTTACTAATGAAAATAAGGAGTGTTCCTATTTTGAAACCTACGCCAATAAAGACTTGGTGGCTCCTAAGGTTCTATAGCTAACCTAGTTGAAGGAGCAACATTCAATTTCTAGATTTCTTAAAGTCAAAAGGGTTGCAAAAATGTGTTTAGAGCTTGAAGGAAATTTTTACCCTGATTTGGTAAAAGTATTTTATACTTGTGCTTATGTAAATGAAGAAGGCGTACTATGCCTAAATATGAAAGGGGTGACATTGAGCTTAATGAACATGTATGATATAAGACCCACTCTTCAAGGCCTTGTAAGTGAAAATATCAAGTATGATCAATTTCTCATTGACAAGAGCTATATGAGGAATCGTGAAGAATAGTTAAGAAATAAGACGTCTTATGGTATAGGGGCTTTAACAGTTGAGAACTGTCTGTTACATTATGTAATAATATGGATTATGAAAACTAGGGGTACCATCATGTAGTTAATAGATGAGGATCTCATGTTGATGGTAACAACGTAAAACAACATCCAAGTGAATTGGATATTTGTAATTATAAAGACAGTTTTGAAGACAAAGAGGCTAATAGACTACATATGTTCTTATGCTCTATTCATCTCTAGAATTTTGAAATTCTTTTGGTGTTGATACCAATGATGAGTTATTTGATTTCATCAAGGAGGTGCATGAGGTGAAAAGTAAGGTATTAAGGAAGATACGCCTAGTTGAAACACCATATGGTTGGAATGTTAGAGAAGGAGGTGAAAAGGTTTAAGAAGAGGGATCAAGTTATCAGTAAGTAGAGGTTGAAGCTGTTGAAGAACTTGAAGCAAAACCTTTATGTTCCTTTGAGTAGATGATATTAGCCTAAATTGAAGACATTGCTCTAGTCCAAAGGAAAGATTATAGGGAGATCAAATAATGCTTTGAGAACATCTTTACAAGGCTTGATGCTATGAACATCCCATTTATGGATGATGCACATGATGAAGATTGATCTCTAGATATTTAACTTTTGTTTTGACTTTCCTTGATGTATTTTTCTTCGTTTTCTCTTGAACTATAACATTTGTAAACTTTGTTATCTATATTTGTATTTGTTGATATCTTTGATGTGGTTTTGAAATTTTGAAAATTTTATCTGTGAGTTACTAATAAATATTATATTTCTATTACTTTCTCTATTTTATTTGTTTTTGGCTTACTAATTTCTACAGGGGAAGTACATAGAAAAAAAGGGGAAGAATCACATATAAAATTGGAAATGTTCTATAGGATTCAAAAGTACAATTGGAAATGTTTTGAACAATCAATTTTCAGTCTTTTAAATAACTAATATTATATTCTTATTTATAAATCAATGCCTTCAAAGCTTTTTGTATTGTTTTATAAAATTGTAACAAGAATAATACACAACCTAAATACAAATTCAAATGCTCTATTAGAGCCAAATCAAGTTTTAATTAAAGACTAAATAGTTTGACATTTTAAAACTAAAAAGGGGAGGATTGTTGAAATTCAAGGCTTCAAGATTCATATTTTGGTTTATTTTATTATGTCAACCATGTAAATATATGGCATTATATTGTTTATTTAGTAAAATAGGCTTATGTGTGCATATAAGTCTTAGATGGTTCAAAATTTTGTAAATTAAAAATCTGATAATGTATTTTAACTATTTTAATCAATTACATAAGTGTTTAATTGATTAGAAAGAGTTAAAAGAATATGGAATTAGAAATTTGAGCTTACGTAATCAATTACAATTCAATTTAATCGATTACATGTTGCGTAGAAAAATTGTATTTCATACTCCTTTGATGTAACTAATTGCATCATAAGGGTAATCGATTACAATATCAATCCTGATGTTTTATTGAGAGAAAAAGATCAATGAAATCTGTTACATTTTCTATTAAATAAGTTAGAAAACTCTTTATAAAAAGGTTTTTCTCTCAAATTAAAACATATGAACTATAATCAAATTTTTATATACACAAATAAACTCTTTGAAATAAAAGGTTGCTTTCAAATTTAGAATTTTCCTTTCTATGTTTTAAAAGAAACAGATCAAAGTGAACGAAGGATTGATTGCATTAAAGGGTTTGTCAAAGAAGATAGTCAAGAACTATATAAATGTGTAAGATTAAAACAAAATTCAATATGGAACATCTAATATGTATTCTAATCCATCAATTTTTTTTTATTGTTGACAACTTAGAGGGATTTTAAGATTAAAAGATAAGAACCAGAGTTCTTCTTGTTAATTATATTGTGGGTTTCAAGAAAAGGGTATATAGAAATTATGTGTGCATAGTATTTGTATTATAGATTTCTATGGTGCAAGAAGGATTTGACAAGGGTTGTCAAACTAAAACTAGATGTAGGCCTAGGATTTGGATGAACCAATATAAACCTATGTGTTCATCTTTTTATCCCTCTCAAATTGATATTGGTTCATCAATCAAAAGATTTAGAAACATCATTTTTGTTTTTTTTAGAAAGGGATAAATAATCATAATTTGGAAAAGTATTTTGGTGAGTTAAAAGTTTTAAATCCTTGAAAGTTATTTTAAATTAAGAAAAGGGATAAATCTATTCATCTCTATCTAGATTTCTCAGCCATATTCTACAACATTACTTACCAGTATCCTAAGAAAAGAACAGTGTTGTTTTAGAGAATGCAAACACTGATAGTGAGTCTTCTATGACTTTTTGTGATACCTCTAGTGATGTGGATAGTGATGAACTTCACTCACCGAAGGAAGGAGATTTGTTGATGGTTAGGAAAATTTTGAGAAGTGTAACACCCCTTTTTATTTACTTTTAATGAATAAGAAAATGTTTTTAAAGAGTTTTAGCATAGATAAAATTCAAAACTTAATTCATCCAAGGAATTACAATTTGATAATAACCGAACTCATCACATTCCTGCCATTCTCCATTATGGGTTTTTCAATTCAATTTTCCTTCTTTATCTCATCTTCCATTTCTACTTTTCCATGTTATATTGATACTGATGTCAAATTCAGGTATCCATGGACAACATCCATTTCTATATCATAATCACTCTAGATTGTATTATCATTGTTTAAACATATCTTAGTTCATCATCTATTCTAGGGTTATTCAAGGTTTATTGTCACTAATGGGCAGTCATCAAGTATGTCTGCGTTCCATTAATGGTGGAAGTATGAAATTACATGTATTTCATCAATTCAACATACTTAAATGCATAAACAATAATCACAATAGTCAATTATACATATTATATTCAGATAACAAGATAGGGACAAAATAGCCTTTTCACCTTTCTTTCATAATTTCTTCTATTTTTACATGTATATGTAAAAATAATTATAAAAGGTGTTATATATTCTCAATTAATCTTAGTTGGGAAATTTTATTTGAAAAAAAGTTATTTTTCAAAATTTTTCTTAAGAAGGGCATTTTGGTCATTTTACAAAATATGATTTTTAGAGGTTCCTATTCTCATTTCAACTCAAAATAAATTATTTACTTTTCCTAGTATTATAAACTACTTTTGAGTTCAAGAGATCTAAACAGTGGTAAAAAATTATTTTATAATATAGGGTATTTTAGTCATTTTATGAAAATTTATCTTTTTAAAGATTTTCCTCATATTTTCAACCCATAATTTTTAAAAAGATTCTAGTAGTGCTAAAGAAAATTCAAACTATTTTTCCTGAAGTTAGAATGACCAAAAAATGATAAAATCTTTACTTTTACACCCTAGGGGTATTTTTTGGTCATTTTGAAAATAATAATTTATTTTAAGGGATTTTTAAGTTTCTAAAATGACTAAAACATCCTAGACTCAGTTCTGAACAAATTCTGAAAGTTTTCTCTCCAACTTATTGGTCAAACATAATTAAAATTTCCATTTTTCTTACCTAGGGATATTTTTGGTATTTTGAAAAATAATTTAATTTTATAACGGATATTTGTGAAAATTTTGCTTTTACACTTACTCACAGAAAGAGAGTTGTGTCCTAGGCTTGTTTTCAAAGTTTGAATAGATAAAATCGACAGAAAAAATAAAAATAAATAGAATAGGGGTGAATTGGTAATTTTTCTACTTGAGGTAAAATGGTAACTTTCCACTAATTCATCTTCGTCCCCAAAACTGGTTCAAACCCAGAATTTCAAATTTTCAATCTTCGATCCCTTTCATGTTTTTGGCAATTGATTCATCCAGAATCGATTAATAACCCATACCCAATTTATCTCAACCCTCGATAGATCAAAACAAGCTCACACATAGTCATATGAGACTCTGATTCCTCAAAGTTTGAGTTTGCAAAACTCAAATTCAATTTTGAAGAATTAACATGATTTAGAACGTTAAACTTTACAGAAACCAAATTAAGCTAATATAAAACGATTCTATAATTAAAATTTTAAGAAAAGACAACTCCTACCTTTAATGGAGTTTTTTCTATGAGTCTTTGGCGAAACTCAATTGCTTCTGCTAAAACTTGTTCCTCTACGTTATCCTTCAAATTACTTCAACAGAACTATTCGAAGAGTGATTTTGAAGCTAATGGGATAAGAATGAAGCAGTGGAGGTGAGAGATAAGAGAGAATTTGAGGAACGAAACTTACATTCTTCTTCCTCGAATTCAAATTTGATTTGCCTTATAGGAGTGCATGGCTTATGTTTCTTCATGTTGAAGCATCCCTAGGCTAGGGCGGTGGTAGCTAGGTGGCTGGCAAGGCATGAGAATGCAAAGTGCAGAATTTTCAGCTTTTGAAAATTTTTGGCTCGAGGTTGAAGATGACGAAGCTACTTCAATGGCGACAAGCGTTCTTTAGAAAGAGTCAAATAGATTTTAATTTGTAAAAAATAACAGCGATGAGCCTAGCGGTCAAACGACAAACCTTGTGTCCTCTAACTCTCTTCAACCTCAATGTTCCTCTCTTCAAACCCGTCCTAGCTTGTTTTTGCACTTCTCGTTTTATTTTCTCATTTATCTTAGCATATTGAATACTTATACTTTTTATTTCGTTTAAATGCTACCCCACGTGAATATCTCAGTTGGAAAATGCTCTTCACTCTCCTCTCTACCCCTAGGGTCGCGAGTTTGAACCTCGTTGACCCCCTTCCCCCTTTTCTTATTCTTTTCTTCTTCTTTTCTTTTTTTTTTAATTTTTGTTTTTATTATTTGATAATTCTATTTTAAATCTCTAAATTCTTTCAAAAATTCTAAAAACTGAGTTATATTATATTCTACTGATTTAAATTTTCTTTTCACAAAAATTTATTTATCTAATACAAATTAATTTATTTTATCTAAAATGTTTATTTAATTTCTAATAAATTATTTTTAATTTTTGTAAATTTTATCCTAATTCTATTTCTCGTTCTTCTCATTTTTATTCTTTCTTTGTTTCTTTTCCCTAAAAAATATTTATTAGTTGATATTTTCTACTCAAAATTTGATTTCCTACTTTCTTAAACAAATTAAACTATGAATAGTAAAATAGATAAACTCTAAATATTATATATACATATATATATTATTGTTATATTAAAATTGGGATGTTACCATTCTTTCCCCCTTCAAGAAATTTCATCCCCGGAATTTGTACATCTAAAATAGTTAGGGGTATAATTCTCTAATTTTATCTTCTAACTCTCAAGTTAAGTCAAAAAAATCTTTATAAGAAGGCTTTTCTCTTAAATTAAAACATATGAACAAAATCAATTTTTTTTATACACAAATAAACTCTTCAAATAAAACGTAACTTTCAAATTTACAAGTTTTCTTTCTATTTGTTAATAGAAAGAGATCAAAGTGAATGAAGGATGGATTGCATTCAAATATTTGTGAAATAAGATAGTGAAGAACTATATAAGTGTCTATGATCAAAACAAAATTCAATCTACATAATTTACACATCTAAGATGTATTCTAATCCATCAATTTTTTTATGGTTTATATCTTAGGGGGTTTTAAGATTGAAAGATAAGAACTAGAGTGCTTCTTGCTAATTTTCTTGTGGGTTTCAAGAAAAGGGGTATATAGAAATTATGTGTGCATAATGTTTGTATTACAAATTTCTATAATGCAAGAAGGGTTTAACTAGGATTGTCAAACTAATACTAGATGTAGGCCTATGATTAAATGAACCCAAACCATATCACTATGATCAAAACCAATTTGCTTTCTTCTTGTCTTGGCTTGCATTGCATATTGCTCCATATTCCTTTCAATTTGAGCTTTCACTTTTTCATGAAAACTTTTCGTAAATTTAGCTTTAGCAAGACCCTCATTATTAGTCATGGAAGAAACATTAAGTAAAGGTAACAAATTAAGAGGAGTTAAAGGATTGAAATCATATACAACCTCAATTAGAGAATAAGAAGTGGAATTCACCACCCTATTATAAGCAAACTCAACATGAGGCAAACAATCCTCCAATGATTTCAAATTACCCTTAACCATACATCTTAAGACCAATAGTCTAATTCACCACTTTAGTTTTTCCATTTGTTTGCAGATGACGTGTGATGGAGAAAAGAAGCTTCATACCAAGCTTTCCCTACAAAGTTTTCCAAAAGCAGCTTAAGAACTTGGTATGTAATATCTTGTTTTTAAGTTTATTTATAAATAGATTAGAATTTATAGTGTTGATAATTAATTATTGTGAAATTTAGAATTGTAGGAAGAAATAATATTAGAATGTTATTAAGAAAAAAATTTAATTAGCTTAAAACTTGAATTTATTTTTGATTATGAAAGGTAGAATAAAAAAATTATAAATAGGCAAGATTAATAAAATAGTCTAAGCAGAATA
>JAMLFT010008513.1:0-13630 GCA_026544285.1 Pachyrhizus erosus | reverse complement strand
TATTATTAATTTAATTTATAATAATAATTTTATGCTAAATTTATATACTTTTTTAAAAATATGATTTTTATTAATGATTGTTTCTATTTTTGAAATGTATGTCAATACAATTTTTTTCTTAACTAATTAGTAATCTTTTAGTTTGAAAATAATTAATGTATGAATAAAAAGAATTGGATCTTACATAAAGGAACAATCAATTCTAAAAAATTAACTTTTAGAAATAGAAATTGAGTTAGTATCAAATTTTAGTGTACATGTTTCTTATTCTATTTTATTCTTACAATTATCTTTGTAAGTCTCTTTTTTATCCTTGTAATTATGCTCTTCAAATAACATATATCAAAATTATCTTCTTTTACTTTTTAAAAATTATAGAGATAAAATGTTTCTTTTCTTCAACCTATAGAATTGACAGAGTAGTTTAAGGATCTCCTTGCATTTACATGTAGAGGAATGATCTATTTAATGAAAAGATTTGTGTTCAATTTTTTTTACTTGTAAAATTTTCTTAGACTAATAACAATTATGTACAACAAGCAAGATTAGTTTCTAATTAGTGAATTAGAGGACACTCGTGGTTTTACTTAGGACAATAAAAAAGTTTCTCTTTTCTCCTAATTTATCACAATTGAAAATAAACTTCATACGAAAAAATCCAAGTAGCACAAAGTAAAGATTTATGAAAGTCATACAAGGGGTATGTTCAACCAAGAATACGATTGAGATATTTTTAAATAAAACAGAAATGGACCTTTTGTAATTAGGTCTCCTTAATGTTTATCAGCCTTTTCAAAATTGTAAGCATCTTTAACAATGTTAAGATTTGCTTATTATTGTTCTCATTTTACAATTTTCATTATACTTGGAACTTGCAAGTATCTTTTTTTAGTGGTCTTGGTTAGCATAAAGATGAGGGTTACCTTAAACATGTTTAGAGTGGAGGAGTAATCATGATGGATTTTAACATGGGGAAGGTCAAATAAGTGGTGATGGAAATCGAGTAGGCCAACCACAAGTAAAACATTGGTAATTTATTGGTGATTTATGGTGGTCCAATGTCAAAAGTTTAAGGTAAAGAGAGTTAAAGTTATACAGAAACTAGTTAATTATGGATTTTATACTTGCAAATAATTATGGATTTTAAGCTAATTCCCACAGCTTGGGGTGTAGTTAAGGCTTGTATTATGTTGAATGATTCTCTTTCCATGTTAAGACAAGTTAGTTTTCACATCTATTATGGTATTTTCTTTGTTCTATTTTATAAACAAAAAGTCAACTAATTTTTTTGCTCTCCAATATAAATAAATTCTAACTACTTTTACTTCATTTAATGCTACTTTTCTTAAAATACTTTTCATTTAATTATTTTAATATTTTTAAAAATTATTTTTTACTTTATGTTTGTGAACAAGTTTTTAGGAGTCTCTTAAATAAAAATGATAATTTAAAAAGAATATTATAAAATTAATAAAATTTAATACAGTTAACTAATTTTCTTAATATGCATTAAAATAGTTTTTTATTTATAAAAGATAACGGGGAGAATGTATAAAACCTAAAAGCTAGCTACATATTGACATTTAAGTTATTTTACAAGAAAAATTTTGCAATGTCTATCAATCATTTGTAGTTGTTTAGAGTCTTTTGTTAGGTATTGGGTTTCCTTCTTGTGTTGAAAAAGGCCCAACAGTTGAGAAGTCTATTAGGTTTCTCGCTTTTTTAAGTGAAGAGAGATATGAAAAAAGCAAAGAGAGACAATTAGGTCTCAAATAAGAGAGAACACTAGCAGTTTGAGAGAGAAGAAGAGAGAAAGTAATTTTTGCTTATACGCAAAGTAGTCATTGTAAAATCGCAATTGTATATTCATTCACCATTGGATTGGGCTGAAATTTTGGCAGCAAATTCGTAACAATTGATTTTTCATTCTAAATGATTAGATCATGAAAACAAGGTCTAACTTTTGAGATATTTAGTTCGCACAATAGCATTGTTCTTTGAGGTTTTTCTTCTTCTTGGTTCTCTATTTTTAATCTTTATAACATTGTTTGTCTTTAGTATTCTTTTGTGCACTCGATTGAAATTGTTTTGTACCCTTATTGATCATAATGAAACTATTTCTTTGATTTAGATTATCAATATTTTTTATCCTTATTTTGATAGGGATTTTTCACGTTAAACTTTTTTTGTGTCTTTTACATGATTTTGGTGATTTATTATTGCTATTTATTTGTTGTTATTCCTCAAAGATTCTTGCAAGTTAAAGGGATCTATTTTCGCTATATTTACTCTATGGTTGAGTTCTTTATTGTTATTATTTTGTTATCCTCTCATCATCTTTATTCCTCTAATTTTAATTTCTTTCACAAAGCATTAAATAGAATTTTTTTTTATATAGAAAATTGATGTCATTCGTAGATGATTGTATTATTTGTAGAATTATTAGTTTTTATGTATAGTTTTCTCACTACTTTAAGCGTTTAATTCTTGGTTTATTTTTTACCATTACATTTAGTTCTTTAGTGAAACTAAGTCTAATAATGATCTACAAAACCTTTTACAATTTATTCTCAAAAGTTGTTTTCCTTATTCTATGGAAAATGTTAGTGATCTTTTTTATTCAGAGAAAAATAAATATTAATTGAATTCTATATTTTTTATTTTACATTAAATATGTTTTTTTTTAAATGGCAATAGTATTTAACAAAAAATTTCAGCAATATCAATTAAAATAATAACATAAATGTATAAACATATTTCAACTAAATCTTTAAGACTAAACATATTACTTTAAATAAAGGTTTAAAAATCCTATTTCTTAACTCTAGAGAATAATAAATAAATTGTAATTCAAAAAACTCAAAGTCAAGATACATAAATGTTAACATCCATGTCACCCTTGCAATTCTTTCTATTATGAAAAAATTATAATTGAAATAAGTAACTTTTCATTGGTAATTTTTCTTTCCTCTCAAATGTTTTAAATAATCAATATAAAAAATGTTTTAAATAAATTTTTCGATTTTCATTTAAAATATTTAGGAATGATTTAAAAGTATATTTATTTTATAATATATATTTTTAGTAATTATAAAAATAATATAATATAAAAAACATTTAAATATTATTCTTTTAAATTGATGTAATTGCAAAAAATTACAATATCTTTGTTTTCAACAAATCAATGTAGAGACAACGCTTCTCCTTCATCCAATTCCTTTCTAGGTACTAAAGGATGCTCAATGCAAAAAAAACATTTTAACGTTGAAGTTAAGAAAAGTATGTATGCAAGTTTAAGAGTAAATAAAAGTTGGTTATCTCATATTTATTTGTGGCATTTATTTTCATATATAAGAGATTTGGTTACTCAATAACGCTATATTAATGTTTGAATGAAAGGAATGAGAATCTCAAGCCTTGTATATTTGTAATTGGATCTATTCACTATTTTCCTTCTTTTTGAATTTATCTCAATCTTGACCAGATGGCATTTAATGATGGACGTAGTATTATCAATGTCTAACTAGGTACCATTCATCTCAACCAGCATCAAGGTGTTCCCCCTTGAGGCAAAGTTGTTATTTTGATATTAACTAAAGACCATCTTATTTTTAGGTCTAGACTAGTGCATAAACCCCTCAACTTTTAAATTGTCAAGGTAAATGAGCTTTATCTTGAATGTCAAGTTGTGACACTTAGCTTTGTAGGTCGACTACTCATAGAAAAGTAATGTTTGATTGTAGGTCGACTACTCATAGAAAAGTAATGTTTGATGTGCATCCTTAATAGGGCTGACAATCTTCATTATTTTGGTGGGCAGCGTACAAGATTCTAAACATCATATCTTTCCACTTATCAAACTCCCTAATTATCACAACATGCACATTTATTATGTATAACTTCTCATTCCTAAAGTAATCATTGGTTTGGGTAACAAAACAGTCTTGTGATTGTGACCCTCCAATTGTGGATGAAAGGCATTAATCTAATAGTTGTGGAGGGGTGTTTGTATGTTACGAACATTGAATGTCACATCATCACAACTTCTTCCCAATAGTTATGTCACCATGCAGGCCTTAAGGGTAAGTTGAAACTTGTTTCATATGGTGATGACTACCCTAAACCATGAGGTTTGAGGGACAAGATGGGATGGGTGTCCTGGAGTGGGCCTAGTAACATTGCTCATCTTGAAGGATTAGAAAACACACTAGAAAGGGAGATGAATAATGTGTATGTGATTTTTAAAAGCTTTTTGCGAATCTTTTTAAAAGGCATTTAAAGTGATGGAAAACAATTTGTAAACACACAACGTCTAAAACGTGAAGGAAAACAACAATAAAGAAAACACTCATTTTAATACTAGTTCGTTCCAAATTTTGAGTTGTGTTCAATTTTTCCTCAACCTCATCGAGGTTCCACTAACCACAATATAGGTTACAAATAAGTATTGAATTTATCACTCTTGGCTACAAATACAAGTATTCTTTTAAGTCATTTTTGGCTCATCTTAATCAAGTATTCTTTGTTGTCACTTCTAATTACACAACTTAATCATTTTATTAAGTATTCCAATTATTTTTTTTCAACAAGTCACTTCTGACTTTCACAAGATCTTTACAAAGAAATAATTTATAAAGAGAGAATATGAAATTTTAGCACAATATACAACAACTTAACAAAGTTAATGATATAAACAAATTACACAATAACGATCTCAAGAAGAGATGTGTAAGAAATAGACGTATAAGAGCTTAAGACAAAGTAAGTTGATTTTGATTCAAAGACTTCAATCTTCTCAGTCTTCATGCATGTTGGTATTTATAAGCTTGAAGGAAGGAGTATTTGTTGTAACACAACATTCTTCTTTCTTATTCCTGTTTCGAAGAGCATTACATGCATGACTTTTCTTTACATTTTTATACTGTTGATGTTCAACTTCTACCAAAGGAAAAAATATATATTTGTTCTTTATTTTTTCTCTTTTTCGCTTTTTGAGCTTATAGTAATACAACTATTCTTCTAAATATTCATACTTCAGTCTTTTTTGTTGATAGATTTCAGAGCTCGATGGTCCTTTGATATGTAATTTTGCTTATTTCAGTATGTCTTTTGTTTTTCATTAAATGTTTATTGAAATTCAAATGTTAGAACAACAATAAGGATAAAAACTAATGTGAATGTTATCTTAAGCATACGAAAACGTGTAAGAGAATATCATACATAATAAATGTGAATAAGTAAAAAAATAGTTTGATGTTGTTTATCCGTCCAAAGACATGTTTGGACATATAAGATTTGTTGGACGTATTTCGAAAACATATAATCTTTTCAAAAACTTTGGATGTATATAATAAAATACTATTGGACATATCTAGTATTTTTAGTGCTTAGGACGTTTATCTGCTTTAACTTAGTCTAATACATTTGAGTTTAGGAAATACAACCTTATTAGCTCATTTGGATGTATTCCTATTAACACAACTTAACAAAAATACTAGTATACTCAAATTATAATATTCATTGTAATAATCAAAACCGTAGATTTTCGGAATTTGAATTATTCACATTTTTTGTTCTAACACATCTTGTCCCCTATCACTTTATCTTATAAGGACTTCAAGGGTAACTTCATCTTTGGCTTTAACTTGAGGTTTTAACACTTAAGTGAAGCCTTGTTTCATCTTTCCCCACATTATGGTTAAGTTGTGATGCTGAGATGGTATATTGTAATGGTATATGTATTTTGTTAATTGTCATGAATTCATGAACATGAGACATTTAAGTGAATGCTTTGTATAGGACAAGTATTGGGAAAGATAGAATTGTATCCTTAAGGACACATAGATGCATGAATCCACAAAAGGTCAGCACCTTTTCAAACACTATGTTGTGGTAGTGACTATCTCGTAAGAATATACTAACGAAACCACAATTGCTTCATGTAAAATCTAATTATCCATTGAATATTTTTGCATGTCATTTTGACCTAATGGTTAGTGTCGATATTATACATTTCACAATTTTAAGTTTATTGCATGCATCACTATTAAACATGTTACATACATATGTTATTATGGGTATTTCTATGATGTAGCATGTTATCTTGCTTGAAAATAATTCTTGATTTAAGCATCATTATTATTTGTTACTATTTGCTAGGATCGTTATTATGTTGCATGTCTTGAAGTACATTGTTACACATATACTTTCGTATATTATTATTTTCATAAGCTTACTCTTTTGTTTGGTTGTTGTTGTTGTTGTGTGTGTGTGATGTGATGATAATAATGTTTGCCTTTGTGGGAGCATATGGCTTAGGTGCCTCCACACGTGGTAACTTCATTCATGAAGTTTGCAAAGTCTTCAATAGAGAGATATAGAGTTTGGAAAGTTGATTTTAATAGTCAACATATTTATTACATGGACAAAGTCACATTCACATGTGTGATTATTGGCACCTTTGTAACTTGTCTTTCCTCACACTTGAATATAGAACACCAAGTATCCATCTAGGATATGTAGAGGACTAACCACCACCCCACCTATGCATCACTATCTTGAAGTAGGGAAATTTGTCTAAAGTTTCTTAATAAGAGTGTTAAGACTAGTTTGTCGCCAACTAGGAAATTTTATTGCACAAGTTTATGTCCTTTTTTTCCTATTTTATTATGTATTTTGATTTATTCATTAACATACCCTTTACTATAATATTTAAGAGGTCTTTTTGAATCACCTTATGATTTGGTATTATTATTTCTTTAAAGATGGGATGTAACATCTTAAGACACAGTACATTGTTTAACTTTATAGAATAAAAGTCTTTTAGCTACATTTATATCAGTTTGTCTCATTGAAGACTATATTTAGTCATTGAAACACCACCAAGATATCCATAATAAACATAATTAAAAGAAGAAAAACTCCTAAATTATCACAAGCATTTTTCACTAAGTCTCTTTAGACTCAATAAGTATTATTTTGTCCTTGCCTCTTCAAATAATTACACCAAGTATTCTTTCATAACTAAACCTATTTATGTTTTATGCAAATCACATAAAAAATGCTTACAATGATAACCTTAGGTTATCATCAAGGTTGTTAAAAAATTGAATTGAACTAAATTGTACTTAAAATAAATAAATATTTTGACTAAAATCTAAAATGAATTGTTCTTTAGTTTAGTTTTTAAAAATTGTATTACAGTTAAATTAAACTGCTTAAACCAAACTAAACTATAACTTATGAGATTGAAAAATGTAAAAAATATGCTTCAAAATATGATGTCTAATGAGAATAGTTCAAATAGTTTAGGCAATTTGGAAGTAGTTTAAGAAATTTTGAGCAATTCAATAGTTCAATTTGATTCAATTTGTTTGAACCCTTCCGTAATTCAAATTGATTTGTCTAAATGATTATGCAATTTGATTCTTGTTAGTTGAACCGTTTTTACAGTTCAATTTAATTATGCAACAATCTAATTTAGTTTTTCAATTTTTCCCACCCTTAACTATCATCCTATAAGACTAATAGAAAAATAAATAGCCTACAAATTCATAAAGAATAATCTAAGTTATAGGGAATATTTTTCGTTTCAACTTTTTTCAAGAAATATGAACATTAATGCATTTAACATAGTAAATATTTTAACCAACTTGTCATATACAAGCTAATAAAACACTATACTTATCTCCTTTATTAGTACTTTTGTCATGTAGCAAGTAGGATTTTTTTTCTTTTTCTTAAACAAATACCATGTCACCACTATCACACTACCTTATCCTATGTTTTTTTTTTCATGCCTTTTAATGTAGGAGTGAGAAGTCTATTAAGTTTGTCTTGTTATATTGAGGATGAAGCATGGAGTTTTCTCAAATAATCTTATATCAAAAAACATATCCATCTTCAAAAGAATTACCCTCCTTGTAATGAAGATGGAAAAACACTTTGGTAGACAAACATCTTGATAGAAAAAATTGTTTTACTTAAAATAATATTGACCAACTAGAAAGAAAAGTAAAATAAGGATTAGTTTTTATCACTCATAATATAATTCTAAATTTTTATTTGTTATTATTAAAACATAAGTTTTGAATCATCTTAGATCTAACCATTTTCATGGAAAAATGTCACAGTTCTCCATCTCTATATTTTTCAATAGATAAGAATACTTTCACCTATTGTAACACCTTTAGCTCACCACAATCATTGAGCCACTACAACCTATATGGATGGTTATGCTTCAATGTTGATAGGTTAAGCTTTTTAACTAATTAGACATTTGCCACATAGTTACAACTTTTCCCATTAATGACTAAACTACATAGCTTATTTTGAATAAGGTATAACTTGTGTGGAGCAAGTTTTCTCTTTGGGTGTTCACTTCCTCTACCATTTGAATGTTGATTTCTTTTCTAGCCACTAACAAATTCCCTTTTTCAACACTTCCTCCATAAACATTAGATGACTTTTCCTCCTTTGTCACCTCCTTTTTTGCCTCTTAATCTTCATTGTTATTGATTATCAAATTACTTTTGTTAGGTCACTCATAAGAAGAAAAATTAACCTTATGTCAAGTTTTCTTTAAAGAGGAAGTCAAATTTCTCTTTCTTTGAATTAACATTTTTAGTGTATAAACCTGAAAGTGTATCCTTGTAACACCTTCATAAGTATTATAATAAAAACATACATAACTTGTAGAATAACTAGTTTCATTGTAAACATAAATAAATCTTGTGAAATTAATAAATCACTAAATGTGGTAAAAATGTGAATCGCACAAATCCATAAAATTTGTCTTCCTCGAACAAGGGGTCATGCATCTATCATCCCTCAATAGGTTGCACTTCCAAACTGAATATTGGTTTGTAGCAACGAGTCATCCTCATCTAAAAAATAAAATGTATAGAGCAAGTACTCTACTCACTCTAAAGTCATACAATAAAAAACAAAATACATAACTCTTTATGCGCGTATTCAACACCCATGTTGTGACCCACATGTTTCACTCTTCACTAGTGTATCCTAATTCCTTCACTATCAATAACTATTGGACCCTCAATGCCTCTTGACTGTCCAATCTTAGATGACTTACATGACGTTCATTCTTTTATTTTTATGGATGATGATTGGAAGGACATACCTTACTTGGTACTCTGGCTAGGATACTCTTGACCAACCATGGTAATGCTCCAAATCCATTTGGAATGCCAAGCTGGTTTGTGTGAATCCCTTAGCGCTTCATGAGTTATCACAACTTGAAACCTCAAACTACCCCTTAGGACTCTGCAAGCCAACTAACTTCTTTGGGTATCATATTGTAGTTAACATATGTACCTTTATTTCTTAATTTCATCTCACACGTCATTCTGGATAGCAATCAATAATTACCTCCAACACACCAACACCACGAATGAGCCTCAAATAATTAGTACCAATACGATAATCCTTTTAGGATATACAATTTGTCTCTACAAGCACTCAAATTTGTAACAAGTTATTGCACCACTCACAAGCTTTACAAACTCAAGCTGTCAGGCCTCCACATCACTCACATCACAATTTGTCTCTATGGCCTTCAGCTGCTTCACAACACAATTAAGGTTCATCGCACATGAAGTCTTTATCTTGTACTGATGCTTGTCCATCGTTAACGTTACATTTGTCCAATATTTATGTATGCACTTGTCTCATTCTTAAAGATGATAAATTAAAATTTTGTCTAACGAGATTCACACAGATCATTCAATCAATAGCATGACACTTGTAAGGGATGTCACATATAATGACATTCCTTTAATATTAGAGAAATAAATATAGTCATACCGTATATAATTAATTACATCTCATCATTACATAAGATTTGTGTCTTAATTAAATCTTATGACGCATATGATTTAACTGATTTGAGTTAACACTAATATCGGAATGTGCTAAAATTTTATGGAAAGGCTCCTAACAAACAAATGGACTAAAATCAATCATTATTTTAATTTTACAATGTCATTTAGTCGCAATTTTGAGTAAATTTAGTTGTTGTCACTACATGTTATTCACTTGTCACACTAAGTCACAACATCACTTATTCTTTATCATTTTAATCCTGAATTAACTAAAACTTTTTCTAGTAGTTAAACCATTTAACATTGTATGCAAAATAACACTAATGTTATCGTAAATATAATTCCAAACAAATCATAACAATCATATGAACATAATAAGAATTTACTACACTAAACAAAGAATTTAACCACTTTATATCACCTTGTAGGTCATGCGAACTCCATTTCAAACATCCTCATTTAATTCATCTCATATAACAAAGTTTATAAATCATAAATCCAAAGAAGTCTTTAGTTTAAATAAATTAATCCCATCATCAAGTTTCACAACCACAAAAAACGGTTTAATTTAATCACTTTACTCATCCAAATGTCATTTTTAAGAGCCTACCTTTTACTACATGTTACCATCATTCTTTAGCATTTATATACCAATTTTATCATCAATTTCAAGACAAAACTCATTTAAATAAATTAATATCATATTATCTAGAAAATCTTGTCATTATTCTAAACATCAAAAATCTTTACCCAATCATTATTACCACATAATAGGACTTTTTTTCTTAAGTTCTATGTCATTTCTATCTCAATCTAAGTTCCAAATAGTTAGCACAAACATTTTAATCTAGTAGCTCAATTTAAAGTAAAAAATAGACGTCATATAACTTACTATTGGTCAAGTATTTATAGCTCACAAATTGCCAACAGTTAATGCAAATTTTTATAAACTAATCTTCATAATAAATGGCATCTAACACACAAAAATTTCATCCCAAAATATTAATCGAATAAAAGTGAAATTTTCAACACTCTCAAATTCTATTTTTCAAACTTATTACAAAGTAATAACAATTTGATTTCACCCATCAAACAAACATTTTTTAGCACTCAAATCATAGTCAAATGTGTTAGAAATATAACCATTCAATAGTAACCATTCACAAGCATAAAAACATGAAACCAAGTGCAAAATATGCACTAAACAGAGAACAAAAGTCAATAGCATAAATTATACAAAATTTGTATTTCATGCTCAAACCAAATGACATACCACAACCCACATACAAAATAATACATGAGAGCATGTTTTCCCCAAGTATGAATTGAAAAATGACAATAAAAGGGGAAAAACCCCTTCATACCTCAACCTCTTAAGAGAGATTATGCAATAGCAATAGAAGAAGAAAAAACTCTTCTTAGGGTCTCATTGGCTTCATCCAACAGTAGGGGAGCCAGGAGAAATAGAGGAAAGGGTGTAGCGATTGAGAGGAAAAGAAATCCAAATGTAGGGTTAGCACATTGTTGCAAGAAGGGTCCTTAAGCTTAATATTTATAAGGAAAGGAGTCTAGGTTAGTTGACTTTCTTAAGTGGTGTGTTTAGGTTTGACCACCGTTGATCTTCTCCTAATTTAGTGGTTAGGCTTAGCAAAATTTAATTAAGTTTCATGTAGCTTTTATGCTATTTATTTAATCTTTATTCCACTTAGATTAATTTTAATCTTAGTCTAAATTGATTTTATTTAATTCTTAACTAGTAGTTTTAATTACAATTTTATCATTAGTGAGTTGACTAAGTCAAAATTAGTGTTCCTAATTTCTAATTAATTAAGAAACTCTAAATTTCTAAATTTATTAAATTTGTTTCTAATTTGAGCACTTACTAAACTTTTCTTAATTATAAGATGTCAGATATGCATATATGTATAATATCAATCAATTAGTTCTTACTAGTTTCTTTTCAATTAATGGTCATTTCACTAATTAAAATTAATTAGTGAAAATATTTATTTGGTTTTTTTTTAGGTGTTACAAATAACATAATGGAATTTTACATTTACAATCCCAAAGAACCTCATAAGACGTTATACCTATGCTAGAGTGAAAGTTACTATTATAGGAAAACTCAATCAAAGGTAGATACCTATCCTAACCTCATTCTCTTCTAAAACACAAGGCTTAAGTTTGTCTTCTAAGATATGTAAAATCCTTTTTGTTTGACCATCCGATTAGGGATGGTAGGTGGTGTTAAGATTAAGCCTTTCTCATAATGTTTGATGGAGTGCTTCCAATATAAAGATAAATCTAAGGTTCCTATCTAAAACCATATAAATAGGCACACCATGCAACTTGAATATCTTTTAAGGGTAAAACTTGACTAACTTCTCCAATGAGAAATTAGCACTAAAAAGTAAAAAGTAGGCAAACTTGGTAAGTTTGTCCATTATGATCCAAATGGCATCATATCCTACTTGGGTTTGAGGTAAGCCAATTATAAAGTCCATGAACACACTTTACCACTTTCATTTAAAAATCTCCAAGAATTGTAGTAAACTTAACAACTTTTGGTGTTTTGTCTTAACTTGCTAATAAGTTAGACACTTAAGTACAAACTCAACTATTTTCCTTTTCATGCTTGGCCACCAAAACATTTTTCTAAGGTCTTAATACATGTTAGCATTACCAAGATACATTAAGAATCCACTTCTATAGACTTTTCCTAAAATTTGAAACTTCTATTAAAAATAAAAATTAAAGAAACAAAGTAAAAAAAAAACTATAGAACAAAAATAAAAATAAAATATTATTTTTCAGACACCAAATAAATACTTAAGCCAATATCTTTTTATTATTAATATATCTTATTAAATTATGCATATAACTTAGTTGTTTACAAATGAAAATATATCAATAAAGGTAATACTCTTTTAAAAACACATGTTTATATAAATTAAAATAAAATATTAATAATTTAAATATCTTTTTAATTCCTCAAATTTGAAATTTATCTATTTTAATTTTCTAAATTAAACTTTACATTTTTTTAGTTCATTAAATTTAAAAAATATTTTTTTAGCCTTTTTCATTAAGATAATGTTAACTAGATGCATGATGTGGCATCCTTTCACAATTTGTAATAATTTTTAATTGCTAGAAATTGATTTAAAATTTTAAATAAATTTTATGATAATTAAAACCTTTAAAATGAATTATAGAAAAATAAATAAATACAAAATATGACGTTTTCTTTTCCCAAAATTTGGATTCCACCGCACACGACATGTTCTTCTCCATGGACTTGGACCTTGCTTGGGCCCGCACTTATGTCCCTCCCCATGTTGGCCATCGTCACTGTCAACAGCTATGACTAGTACTTATGCAAAGTAACTGTGGTGTGTTGTAGATGCCAGAGGTGAACCTCATGCTTCTGCTGTCGAACTATTTCCCTACTGTGATGAGGTTTAAGATCGTCAAGATAACGCGAAGAACACGGTGAGGCTATGATACGCCTAGGGGAGCAAGTGGCTGTGTTTGTACTCAAATACGTGTATGGCTCTACGATTTACTCAGAAAACCATCCATCAAATCTCTATCTCATTAATTAACTGTTTCAATTGTCATTTTCGACTTTGCTTCTACCAATTTCTAACGGCTAAAATTTGTTATAAATTATGAAATAATAAGTTATGTCGCACATTTAACTGACTTTGTCTTACCAAGAAATTAAATAAAAAAAATCAGATTTCAAGAATTAAAATATGCAATTTTTAATTTAGGAATTAAAAATGATA
>JAMLFT010008512.1:0-13632 GCA_026544285.1 Pachyrhizus erosus | reverse complement strand
AGGCAATTAAGCACAAGTCACTAATAAAAATGGGTACAAAAAGATAAGTTTATTGGGGAAAATAATGACTCATCACATTATCAATTACATAATTTAGAATTCATAACTTAATTATCTAATTTGTTAAATCAGTTTTAAATTAAAAAACCTCTTTATAAAAAGACTTTTCTTTCAAATTAAAACATATGGATGGAAATCAAATTTTCAAATACACAAGAACTCTTTCAAATCAAAGGTAACTTTCAAATTCAAAATTTTCATTTCTGTTTTCAAAAGAAAGAGATCAAAATGAAAGAAGAATTGATTGCATTCAAATGTTTTTCAAAGAGAGTCAAGAACATCTAACTGTGTAAGATAAAAATTCAATTTGGATAATCTACACATCTTAGGTGTATTATAATCTATCAAACTTTCTTTTTAAAGTTTTTAGATCTTAGAGGGGTTCTAAGATTGAAAGATAAGAAGTGAGATGCTTCTTGTTAATTTTTTTGAGGGTTTCAAGTAAAAGGTATATATAAATTATGTTTGCATAATGTTTGTATTACAAATTTCTATAATACAAGAAGTGTTTGACTATGGTTGTCAAACTAACATTGAATGTAAATCTAGGATTTGGCTAAACAAGTATAAACTTATCTGTTCATCTTTCTATCTCTCTCAAATTATTATTGATTTATCAATCAAAAGATTTAGTAATATCAATTTCTTTTTTGAGAAAGGAATAAATAATCATAATTTAGAAAAGTCTTTTGCTATGTTAAAAGTTTTAAATCCTTGAAAGTTATTTTAAATCAAAAAAGGGGATAAATCTATTCACCCCTCTAGATTTATCAACCATATTCTACAATTGCTTCTTCGTTGGGAAAATAAGTTCATGACATGTAGGCCTTCTACCTTCATGCGACATTGCTCCATCAGGCTTTCACCCATTGTGGTAAATTCCCCAATACTGTCTCCTGTAGGAGTTTGGGCCATCTCTTAGTCCTATTGTGATTGATCATCCTTTCGGACCAACTACAGATCATTGCCTTCTTAAGCTATTGCCTAACCAACTAACTAATTAGATGCAAGCCCCTCCATGGGTGGATTCCTCCTTTTGCTCCTCAGCCTACGGGGAATTAGCAATCATTGCCGGCTATTATTCGCCTCCCAAGTATAGGTTCTTATGCATTACTCACCTGTCCACCATTAGAAACACCACTTCCTATCCGATTTGCATGTATAAGGCATAAGAAAAAGGAGAATTTCTTCAAAACTCTTCTATAGGATCAAATATTTGTGAATGGAATTTAGATGATTTAAGTGAACAACGTATATTAGATTTAACTGGTTAAAACTCCATGGCAACAACAACTTATAAAGCTAAAAGATGTTTAGATAAATATATTGTAATAATTATAATTTAGTTTTTATAGGATAGTTAAAAAGATGGATGGATAATTTTATACACTGTAGCAAAAAAGAATTAGTATTTAAATAATTTGAAAGTAGAAACTCAAAAATAATATGTTGTTGCAACTTAAATATATATCATTATACAAAATTTTATAAGAGATTCAAATATGTTTTAAGGAAAAAGTTACTAACCAATTAGCTAATCTATGTTGTCCTACTTTATTAGATTATAGATGGTATAACGATACCTTTTATCTAAAGTAACCCTTAGAGAAAACGACTCAACTATGGAAAAAAAAAGGTTTATAATTAGGCTCCCAAAACTATTTTATGAAAGATTAAAATAAATCTACAAAGCACATATGGGATTTCAATAATTTATGGGAATTTGACGTATAGTAATAGATATTGAAATACTAGCTTCTACTGGTTTCAAATTACAAAATAAAAATTGAAAAGAAAAGTTAACAAGTAAACAAGAAGTTGGAACCTTTTGTCAACAATGTGGAATAGAGACCGTTAGAGCCTTTAGCACTATAAAATAAAGAAAAATTAAAAAGCAACAATCAAGTCAACTAATAATTATAGAAAACCTTATACGAAAAAGTTTCAAAAAATATAACTCAAAATGTTCAAAATAAAAGTCCTAAAACACCTAAGTAACCAAATTAAAGAAAAGAAATAATGATTGTTCACTACAACAATTTTTGTCTAATATGATGAGGAAAAAGTGTTGTATATTACAAAAAATCCATTTTCTTTTTCTTTTACAATAGTTTTAAAGTCGTGGTAATCTAAGGCATTGCTATAGCCTTTAGGAATGATTTTTGTCATACAGACAACACTATAAGGAAAATTGTAGTTGTTGGTATGACTTTGAGAACGATTTTCCAAGTTATCTACAACGATAAATTTGCACTGTAGTAGTCAAAGGCAACACAAAAAAAAAAAAAAAAACCGTAATATGATATGACAGAGAAAATGATTTTGTGAGTGATCTACAACAACGATCATACACTATAACAGTACAAGACATTACCCAAAAACTGTTGCTTATGATATCAAACAATAAATTTTTTTCATTTTTATTATTGATATTGGAAAACAATTTTTTAAGCAAAATAATGATTTTAACTTTATGAATGTACATTGTTTTTCTATATAAGACAACAATGTCAATTGTAAATGTAGAATCTTTTTATATAAGATAATTTGAGAATAATTTTTAAATACAACAAATTCATTAAGTATAGAAAATAGTTTTTTATTTATTAAAAATATTTTTATTGATGGTAAAGATATCATTTTATATTTATGACAACTAAATGAAAGAAAGATACTACGTCATGATAATAAAGACAAGCAATTGGGTCTTTTAATGTATTTTTCAATATATAGTGCCAATAATCATTCATCTTTAGTTAGTTGGCTTCTAAAATAGCATTATATTTTAAAAAAAATATTGTTACTTAAGATGAACTATTAAGATCTCTGTCTTCATATTCTACTTCCAAGTTTCAGTCTTCTACACTCGTACCATCAATATCCATCGACAAAATAAAATAAAAAATATCAATAAGTATGTAATTTCTATATTGCATTAAAAAAATATTCCAAAAAAAAAAATAAAAGATTTGACAATTACAAATGCTAAACGAACATGTATTTTATTAGATAAAGAAAATAACTTGATAAAAGAAGGTACAAAAGGTATCCTAACCCATTTATAGAACAATAACAAATACAAGAAACTAAACCTAAGAGACTATCTCTAAGTGACATAGAATAATAAATAAAATAGGAACTATTGACGATAAAAGCATCTTTCCCTACATATATCAATAACATTCCAACTCCAATGAAAGTATGTGTTTCCATGTTAGCAAAGAATCCCAAAACATACATACATAACACTTAGAATATAAATTTTTGTTTCAACCTATAGGCTCCATAAAATGAGCCAAATATACTAAAGGACATACTCAATTTACCTCAAACCCTTAATAATTTGCTACCTTATTTATGAATTTGAATTCTACCATCTTTCATTTGACATAGATTATACAAACTACATCCCTTTCAAGCAAACCAATGACAATGTTTCCTAATCATGTAATGAATAAAAGAAATGCTTAATTTTACATGACAACTATGACCACGACTCCCAATGAAAGAGAGAAAAATCTTATGATGGAGATAATTAACAAATTTGCAATAAAAGTAAAAAAATATAAATAATATAAATATTGGTGACTACATCCTTTTAACTACAAAAAACTCACTACATGCAAACAAAGAAACAAACTAAGTTAGAGGGTTTACAAATATCCACTAATAATACTACATTTGTAATAATTAGGAAACTAAGAGTTGATAGGACTAGATATGGTAATGTGCATTAAATTAAAATTTTATATCCAATTAGATATCAAATTTTTAGGCAATATCTATAAATTAATACTATAATATCCTCAATTTTATAAATAGGAAATTTAATAATTTAAAATAATTGATATTTGTGTTTTATAATTACTTGAAAAATTATAAATAAATAAAATAAAAAATGAATAAAATATAGACAAAGAAATTAATATTTCAAGTGATTTAATGATAAATTAATCTCCTAAATTAGTAGAAAAAAATAAAAGAAAACAAATTGAAAAAAAATTGAAAAAAATAAAAAGTAGGTGGAAAATGCTAAAATTGACCAAAAGTCAACTCACTAATGGCATTTCTGTAAATATCAGGTAATCAGAAACAAAAACAGATTAAGCCTAAACTAATTTAATTAAGCTAATGTAGAGGATTAGTACTTAGGCAGACCATTGTTGCAACATAAAATTTTCTATTGTATTTTGGCCACTCTCTCCCACTTCTAGACCCCCTCTTCTTCTAACTCCCTTCTTGAGTTCTTTGAGTCCCCAAGCCACCCAAAGCTTGTGAGGCACCCTTGAGAAATACCACAAGGGTTGTTGTTGGTACTAGTTGGAGGCACCTCTTCACCAAAGCTTTTGTACATAAAAATTTGTGTGTCTTCCACTAAGGTAAGGAGGAGTTTTCTTGTTCATTCTAATCATTTTCCTACTCCTTTAGTGAAGGCAATGTGACCCTTAATTTATCTTTAGATGGTTGGAATCTATTTGCTTAAATTTGTATGTGTATCGAAGCCAAAGAAAGTGACAAAAATTTTATTGTTATGTTGTGTTGTTTTTATTTATATGTCCAATTTATGTGCCTATAATGATGAGGAAAGTATATGAAAATATTTTATGATAAATGTGTGGCTGGAAAATGCTTGAATGATGGTTTAAAATGTGAGTTATGTGATGAAAATGATGGTTGGAACGTGCACTCTATTTGTATCCAAACAATAGAGGATATCTTGGTGTGTTTTCATATGTTTGGATTGATTCTGGATGTTTGAAAAATTTTTGGACCCAAAACTATGATAATATAATGTATAATGAAGCTATAAAACCTACCAACCAAGCAAGGAAACCCAAGGACAAATTGGAATAAATTTTTGAAAGTGAACTTGAAAACTACTGAAAAAGCTGAATGTGAAAAATGGCTAAGACTTTGGAAATTTATTTACGGTGGATATTTTTCTTTTTGGACTGGAATAATTTTTCTTAGGAATTTTAAGATTCTATTAACATGTGATAAAAATTTCCAAGTGATTAGATTAAAGAATAAAAAGATAAAAATAAATTAGTGGAGGTGGTTTTGTGGAAATGAAAAACTAGAACAACAAGGAGAAAAATTCAAAATTAATTTGTGTGACTAGTTTGGCCATGTGAAAATTTAATTTTTGACATATAAAACACTGTGTGACAAGTAAAAATTGATAGGAAGGAAATAAAAGAGGTTTTGATATTTTTAACGATGATATAGGCAAACATTTTTCCTACTGTTGATTGTCTTTCCGCTCCCTAATTAGTTGTAATCCTAGAAAGTTTACTGGCACTAGGAACTTCCTTTTTGAGTGACCAACAGTTTTGTTCGTAATGTCCTTTCTTTTCTCAATTTTGACAAGTAGGGTTTTGAGGACAATCCTTTTGGAAATGTGGTCCCCCTCACTTGAAACAACACACTAATGTTCCCATTGGTTTTATTGTGGAGGAACTTCCTATGCTTTGGGTCCTTGAAGTCATCTGATTTCTTTGAGGAAAGAGCCTCTAGTAGGGTTTTCTTGATGGTTGATTACAGGTTCATTTAGGATGTCTTAAAGGGCCTCCTGACCTCCATTGAGCCTGTCAAGCCTTACAATCATCTTCTTATATTCGACTCTTACTAACTAAGGTTGGAAAATCTATTATTTGTAAATATCCTATAGTTTGTTTAATGTAACGTCCAAAATTCTTACTAAATAAATCATACAATTGCCAGAAGTATCCTTCATTTAGTAATTTACATTAATGTACATAAAGCCATACTACTGATACAAACTAAAGAACAATTTAAGATTTGTCTCCCATGTTTTTAGATGGATCTTCCTCTTTAGAAGATTCTGCCTTGGGAACAGATCTGACAGATGTAGTGCTGATATGAGTAGAGGGAGGGGTCTGGTTGGAGTTACCTGGTCGCCTCCTCTAGGGGTGTGAGGGAAGTCGGGGAGGTGGTTTAGAGAATCTGGGAGGTACCACTTGGATTAACATTATTGGAAGATCTATTTGGCCAGCGGTTGTAGTGGTGAATGGTTCTGCTGGAAAGAAAGTAAAACGTGCATAACTTGTATAAGTATCTAGTAGGTATAATGGGTCTCTAGTCTTGTGACCATAGAGCGAGGTGAAGGACAGATGGAATAAAGGACGATATTTGTCAAACATCTTTTCCTAAAAATGTTAGTTTGTAGGAGTGAGTTACCAAATTTTCATTAAATCTATATTATTGGCATACCTGTAGACGTATACTCTCAACTCACTGTATTGTATCCTATGGTTTGTTACTAACTCTTTGGGATCCCTCGCTGCCTCTCACTACTGACTCTTGAGGACTTATGCAAAACATAATATTATATCCATAGTTTGCAATTGATGGGATGACGATCAGGAGTACATATCTCAAGCTGGTACTAGACTTAGATACTTTCTACTAACCTTGGAAATGCTCTACTTTGTTAAGGTTACCAAGTCGGCGTTGTGTGACCTCTTTAATTCAGACAATCCACAAACTTGGTGCCTAAATACCCCCAAGGCCTTCCATAGCCTGTATACATTCCTCAGGTACATTCTATAGTCAACCCATTGTATTTCTCCATTCCTTGATCTCACTCGTATTATGTTTTTAATGGTTTCATCTCTGCTTCCTTTGATCAAGTCTCATGGTGTTAGATCCCTAAAATATCCATAAATGGAAAATTTCCTCTTCGTAGTGATCATCCAATATCACTTGACCAATTTATCCACCATTATTGGCTATTTTTGGTCAATTCTATATTTTGGGGGACCTTTTAAGTCAAGGAGACTTATCAACTTTCATATTTCACCTCTTACCACATGAAATTTCTTTTTATGGTAAGGTTAATAGTGTAACATATTAACAAAGATATTCAAGTTACAAATTTTGTCTATTTCTTTTAAGTTATATATCAGAAAAGGGTATTTGAGTAATTTAAAGAAGAAAATAATATGACTACTCTAATTTTATGAAGGAATTCCTTCTTCCTAATTTTAAAATAATTGTTGCATTCTTTTTACTTTCCAAGATTATACCTCATTTTCTAAATTTTCCTAAATTTACTGACCAAGGGCATTTTGGGTCATTTTTCATAAATATTGTAAATCTAATGTGTAAATTTTCTACTTTTGAGCTCTAAATGGAATAGAAGTCTAGATCAAATTTTTCTAAAGAATTTCTAGTCATTACCTAGTCATACTAAGTGAATAACATTAAAATTTCTATTTTTAATACTAAGGGTATTTTAGTCATTTATGAAAATTTATCAAATTTCTTAAAATTATATTATAATCAAAGCTTTGTTTAGAACATAGGTTGAAGCTTTATTCTTAAATTCCTTTTTGTCCTAACCTAAAAGTGAAAGATCAAAAATTTGTTCTAGGGACAAAATGGTCATTTGTGTGAATTTATTCCAAAATCTAATTTCCAAGTTGAGTATAATTTTGATAAAATAGTTCTTAAAGGGCTCCTAGTCACACCGTTATTTGATTAGATGAATAGCATAAAAATTTGGATTTTTAAGGCTAGGGGTATTTTAGTTGTTTTTGAAAATATCAAATTTCTAAAATTTTATGCTATTTAATTATATATATATATAGGCTTATTTTAGAACATAGGTAGCAATTCTTGCTTAAATTCTTTTTTTGTCTTAGCTTAGAAGAGAAAAATCAGTAATTAACCTAGGGGTAAAAATGTCATTTTCTATTCTAAGGGTAAAATGGTCATTTTTCAATTTACCTTTCATCTTTCTCAGAATTTTGATGCCCATTTTTTGGCTCGTTTCTTTTTTTAAAAGACAATACTCCTTTCTGAGTCCCCTTTTATGGCTTCTTGACCAATTTCAAACTCTTCTCAACAAATTATAGCGTATAAAACATTAAATAATAATAATAAAAATGCAAACTGGGAAGAACACGAAACAAGTTTTTACAGTACTCTGCTTAATTTGATTTTCGATTCCCTTCCATATTCAAGCAAATTTTCCTACTTGAATGGCTCGATTTTTTTCAATGTAGCCTATCTTAATCAAAATTGGGTTCTAGGAGGTTTTGACAGAGGGTTAAGCTATTTGAAATTTCAAATTCCAGAATTTCCAATTTCAATTTTGATTTTTGAGATTTTATTAATCTTAAAATGTCAATTTCTCATAAAACCAAATTAAATTATTCTTGAATGATTATGTAAATCAAAATTTGGAAAAAAAATGACTCTTCCTCCTTCAATTTGACAAAGTTTGAAGTCTTCGATGAGTGCTCTGGCGAACGCCTCAAATTTGCGATTCTTTACACTTTTCTTCAAGTTTCTTAAACTGAACTATTGTTGGTGGTGTGACGAAGCTTTTGGGATCAAAACAAAGTGGTTTGGTCAAGTGGAGAGTGGATTCGATGAGGAGCATTCTTCTTCGATTGCATTTTAGAGCTTCGACCTTGAGGGCCTTAGATAGCATTTATGATCGCCACTTAAGGCTTATTTTATTTGTCTAGACTAGGGATAGCTTCGCTGAGTCATGAGGGAGCATAGGCTAGCTTGGGTGGAGTTTTGTAGAGAATCTTGAAGCATAGGGAAGAGCTTCAATGGCGGTTTGAGGAAGAAAGTTAAACACGAAAGGGATAAGTATATTTTGTTTTGTTAATTTATCAGGGATGGGCCTAACAATCTCAATGGTCACTCTAGTCTCCTCTAATCCTTAATTGTGCCTCAAGGAGGCCGGTTCGAACCCAACCAACTCCCTTTTATTTTCTTTGCTTTTTGCTTTGTACCTCATTTATTCACTTATCCCTTATATATTAAATAAAGTGTGGATATGCTACCCTTAGTGGGTAGCTCAATTGGTAGCTAGGCACACTTCATTTCTCTCTCTCGCACACCAGGGTTCGATCCCTGCTAATTTTATTTTCTTTTTCCTATTTCTTTTTCTTGTACTCTTTTTCTGTTTTTATTCTTATCTTTATTATTTTTGCTTCTAAAATTTTCTTAAAATTTATATAAATCATTTCATAACTTTCTTTACTTATTTCTATATTTTCCTTATTAGAATAAATAAAATAAATTTTATAATTTTAATTTTATTCTCTTTAATTAATATAAATTCAATTTTCCTTATTCTAAATTCTAAGTTTATTATTTTTGAGTTTATTTTTCTTAATCTGTCCATTTTAAATATCCTTGGAATTACTATTTGCTTTATCATTAGGGATTTTATCTAATAAATTTTCTTTAACTTTTATTCTAATTTTATTTTTAATTTTCAAAATTCTTATTTTTATTTAGAATAAATTCAAGGACTTTATTTGACAAAATAAATTATTTTGTGAGTCTAAATCTATGTCTAAGTAACTGTTACTATCTATAGATTCTATTGAATAAATAATATATATATGTATATATTAAAATTAAAATTAGTATGTTACATTTAATATCTGTTTGAAGTCCATTTTCGAATTAGGAGCAAATAGCTGGACCATTGTCTAAACCAAAATATGGCCAAAACTTCAATAGAGCATCGAACTTAGCTGCACATTCTCCTACCGTCATGTTTCCTTGTCTTAATTCTAAGAATTCTCTAGCTTTCCTTTGGTGGTAGTCAGTTGGGAAATATTTCTCTAGCAACTTCTATCTAAACGTTTCCTAAGGTATTACATTCCCTACCTTCGAGAGGGTGGGTTTTGTGACATTCCACCAATTCTTAGCTTATGCATTGAACATAAAAGTAGCAAAATTTACCTTATGTTCCTCTAGACAAGACATGGTTGTAAATATTTTCTCTATTTCTATGATCCAATTTTGAGCTCCTTCTGGGTTGAAGGAATCGTTAAATCTTGGGAGATTATTTCTTTGGAAGGTAGATAGTCCTCTATATTCTATAGGTTCTTCATCTCGGTCCTAGGTTATACATTATAGGACTTGAGTCATCCTTTCTAGTAAACTCTGGGTATTTTGATTTGTGGGTTTTCCTGCCATTTGTGGTGCCGAAGACATAACCCACAATTGGTTAAGAATAGTTTTATCCTAATCAAAGATTCCTTACAATTAACTTAATCCAATTTGTCATCTTATACATACAAATTAGTTCCACCTATGATTTTTGCAATCACATATCATCTCATATCACACTATTTCATGGTGTTAGATTTAACCATCCTAGTTGATGAGTCCATACCACAGTCTTGGTAGGATAAACTACTTTGATACCACTAAATCTAACGACCTAAATTTCTGCCAATTTATTTATTCATGTTTAATTATAATCATGCAAGTAATTGAAAGTTTGATTTTCATTAATTAATTTACATCATTATACATCATGATTTTTGTAGCTTAAACAAAATAGAAAATGAACATATAAGAAGCTTCTACGCCTCCAGAGTTTTAAGATGAATCTTCCTCCTTAAATGATTCTTCTCTTAGAGAGGGTTTGGAGCTAGTGCAAGTAGATGTAGAAGGTTGGCGGGGATTATTCGGTCGCCTCCTTCTGGGATGTGATGGACCCTGAAAGGAGAATTTGAAAATCTAGGTGGTACAACTTGGGTTAATACTATAAGGAGGTCTATATGACTAGGTGTCGAAGTTGAAAAGGGTTCTATAGGAAAGGAAGTAAATATAACATATCTAGTATAGGTATCTAGTATAAGGGATCTTTGGTCTATCTTTCACAAATAGGGATTATGGATAAGTAGAACAAATGATGGTAATCATCAGTCATCTTGTCTTCAAAAATATAGGATTTGCAGGAGTGAGTCTTCTATTCTCTATCAAGCGCAATTAGTGGCGTACCTATAAATCATTTACTCTCAACTCACCTTATCGTGTCTTATTAATTTATTACTAGCGCATTGGGATCCCTCGCTGTCTCTTACTACTAACTCTTGAGGATTTATGTGAAATGTATTATTTTATCCATAAGTTACAACTTCTTGGATGACGATCTAGAGTATATATCTCGAGTTGGTACAAGGCTCAAATACTTTACACCGATCTTGGTAATGCTCTGTTTTGTTGGGGTTACCAAGCCAGTTCTGTGTGACCCCTTGATCCAAGTAGTCCACAAACTTAGTGTCTATACACCTCCAAGGACTTCCACAACTTGCATACATTCCTCAGGTACCTTCTGTAGTCAACCCATTACATTTCTCCAATCTTGTATCTCACACATACTATGATTTAACTACAACATCTCTGCCTTCTTTTGATCAAGTCTCATGGTACAAGATTCCAAAAATATCCATAGATGGAAAGTCTCGCTTTACAACAATCATTCAATCATAATAATATCGATTGGTCAATTTAGCCACCACTATTGGTTCTTTCTAGCCAATTTCAAACTACGGGAGGGATCTTTAAGTCAAGGAGACTTATTGAACTTTTCATTTGTCATTGTCTCCTATCTTAGGATTATAAATGTGAATTTCTTTCTACTGGGATATTTCATGAGTATAAATAAGACTAATAAAGTTAGTACATATATCATGGGGAAATCAAAAGAATATTTTAAGTTTATTTAAGAATTTCACTTTTCCTTAGGTTTTGACAAGAAGGGCATTTTAGTCATTTTACACATCATTTACAGATTTTATTGTAATACCTCCTTTTTATATCTTTGTGTATTGATAAACTATGATTCCTTTAAAAGAAAATTCTGAAACAAATTATGAAAATTTAGATTTTGAAGTTAATTTGGGTAAATTTGATATGAAGGGTATTTTAGTAATTTACTTATAAAAATGGGTATTTTAGTCATTTTAAATTTTATATAAAAGAAATCTTCTTCCTAATCTTAAAATAGATATTTACAAGTATTACTTTTATTTTTCAGAAAGACTATCCAAATTTACAAATTTTCCTGAAAATAATGACTAGGGGCATTTTGGTCATTTTTAAGGAAAATTTCATTTTTGATAAAATTTATCACTCTTCTAACTATATAAATGTTGTGAACTTAGTAATATCAATCCTAACTAATTTCCCCTGAATTTAAAACAACAAAACTATAAATTTTCAAAGGAAGGGTATTTTAGTCATTTTTGTAAAAAATTTAAATTTAACTAAGTTTCACAATCATCTCCTAACCTTTTTCTAGAACATAAGTAATATTTTTCCTTTTATCTTTTTGTTCCTATATTTTTGGAAGGTAACAAATTTGCAAACTTTTAGTCCTAGGGGTATTTTAGTAAATTTTACCCTTAAGGGCAAAATGGTCATTTGACCATCTTCTTCCTTCTTTCTCAAAAAATAGGCCATTATTTTGGCTGAACTCTGCTTTCAAATTATCCTTACTCCGCTCTTAATCTTATTTTGTGTTTTCTTAACAAACATTGAATCATTCGCAGTAGGGTATTAATCCATTAAACATTAATTTCTTATAATTTAAATGATTAGAAGCTGAAGAACCAAGAACGATATTTACAGAATTCGTTAAAATTTGATTTTCGAATTCCTTTTGAATTCAAGAAAATTTCCTAACCAGAATGATTCATACATGATCAACATAGCATATTCTAACCAAAACTAGATCAATTAACGTATTGATAAAAAGGATGGAGTCATTCGAGTTTCAATTTTCTGATTTTCCAACTTCAATTTGATTCTTGAGATTTCATTAGTTTTAAAACGTTAAATTCTTAGAAATTCAAATTAAATCATCCTAGAATAGTTCTAGCAATAAGAATTGAAGAAAAGATAACTCCTCCTACTTTAATTTAGAATTTTTTGATGAAGAATTTGTAGTTTTCAGTGAAGCTCCGATATACGTTCAAATTCGCGATTCCGTGTTGTTTTCTTCAAATTTCTTCAACCAAAACAAAGCTTGGGATAATTCAAAGTTGTAGGAATTGAAACGAAGTGATTTGGGCAAGTGTGTAGAGAGAATGAAAGAGAAGAATTCTTTGAATTTTTTTGTGATTTTGAGCTCAACCCAATGGCATTTTATAGCATCTTCCACCACCCTAATTGGCTTATTTTATTCCTTGAAGCTAGTCATAGCTTTATTGAGTCATGGGGCTAGGTAGCTAGGATTGGGCAGCAAATTGTAGTAACCTTCAAGGTCAAAAGAGGTGATTCCATAGCGGTTGGAGAAGAAGAGCGAAGAGAGGATATAGGATTTAATTTATCCTAAAATGCTAGCGATGGGCCTAGTGGTCTCAATGGCAACTCACACTCTTCTATTCTCCACTTGTGCCTAAGGGGGCGGGTTTAAATCCCAGCCAACCCCCTTTTGTTTTTCTCCCATTTATTTTCTTTATTCCCATGTCTTCCTTCATATATTAAACAGAGCACTTCTATGCTACCCTTAGTCGCTAGCTTAGTTAACAACGAGGCACATTTCTCTCTTCCTCTCTCGTGCCCTAGGTTCGAGCCTCTCCTCTCCCCCTTTTTGAATTTTTCTTATTCTTTTTTAATTTTTAGTTTTTATTTAAATTTACTATTTTGACTCTTAAAAAAATTTTCTAAAATTTTCTATAAATTATCTTATATTTTTCTCCACCTATTCCTATATTTTATTTATCACCAATAATTTTATAAATTGTGTAAATTTATTTATTTAACTTCTTTTACTTATAT